>JAODAL010007736.1:0-122902 GCA_025379985.1 Phyllomedusa bahiana | reverse complement strand
ACAACCATAAAACTGCTTAAACCCTATTGCAAACGAGGGAACAACGATGGCACAGATTTAAACTGTCATTTGCACCAAGAGATTTCAGGAAATGCTTAGTTTCACAGCCCATTAGAAGCAATCTGTGTTCTACCAGATCCGAGGCTGCGGCGCGTTCCCTCACCTGTAATATGTAACACTTCCTTAACTATGGAATTAGCATATTCACTTTCTCCCTGCAGTTACAGGGAACTACAGTAAGACAATGAAAAAAAATACCTTTAATCATAATAAGCCATGGGTATATAACGAACTACTGAGTCTGTGTGTGGAGATACGAATTTGGTTATCTTAGGCTATGGATTTACTAAATTTAGTGCTGACCTTAAAGAGCCATGTGATTCATAAAACCGATCCTAAAAATACTCTATCCTGAGATTTGGAGTTAATAGAGAAGATCCCTATCCAGGATTCTCATCTACAAGCCAGTGAAAAGAGAAGATACAAAGAACATCTTTTGCTCCAGAGTGTAATGCTCTACTTCACCTGTGGAGGTGCTGCACAGAAATCAAATACCTGCTGCTGTGAATTAAAAGGGATTGACCAAAGCAGACAACACCGTTTAAGAAGACCTTGCTAGACTGACAGTGAAATTAGGACCCATTTGGCCTCTGTTTTGCAGAGCCACAGGACACAATTAGCCAAGAGACACCACAGTGGGGCGATAGGGGTCTACAAGGCAAACATAATGGGTCAATTTTCAAGAGCAGTTTAAGAATTGAGACAGTCTTAAAGCTAGACAGTTTTGATAATTGATAATTGTCCAGTATCCTTTGGACCACGTTTTAGGGTGCGTTCACGCAGCAAAGTCTGAGTTCAGGGTGTCCTTTGTTGTTGGGTGCTCTTCTGCATTTATTCTTATATTTCTACTCTCAAACACGTAAAATAGCACCCAATTTTATTTCTGCGTTACCAGCAGGCACCACAGTCTGAGTTCAGGGTGTCCCTTTGTTGTGGGGTGCTCTTCTGCATTTATTACTCATATTTACTACTCATATTTATTACTCATATTAGTCTTTTATTGGCACGCAGGGGGAATGCTTTTGTCTGCTGTTTGCAGATTCAAGCTGTCCCCCTTCACACCACATGTACATGTCTGCCCGAAAACCAGGGGAAGAATGAGTCTTTTGGAAGAAAAATGGCGGTTGTCAAAAACTGTCTGGTGGAAAATCCGTTCAGTGGGGACTACTGAACGGATTTTCTAGTTCATAAGCAAAATTGTGTCGGTTGGCTTACCCAAAAAATGCTTGCTGATATTTCCCGGGAGGCATGGTAAGAGTCAGGTTAAATGTTGATAACTAGATATAAAGCCACACAACACAACACCGCCCCACCCAAAAATAAAAAATTAAAATCTATAATTTTATTGGCATCTTTCTTAGGGAAAAAAAACGATTAAGGCTTTTGTTCGAACCGCGTTGCAGTGAGAAAGGAGTCAGCTTTTTTCCCTTCTGTGTAAACCTTTCATTTTTCCATCAATTGTAAGAAAAATGCCAATAAAAAAATTTGTTTTATATTTCGGGAAAAGTGGTTTTTGGCCTATATAGGTCCAATCCCTAAACTTCCCCCTGTTCCTCAATTAGACAAAAAAAAAAAAAACCTAGTTTGTTTAAATGCCATTTTAATTTGGGTGAATCTCATTTTATTTTAAAGCTCTGATAAAGAAAAGTAAAAACTTTTATCTGTTGGTAAATTACGGGGTCTATTTAGCCCATTGGCGGGGTGGGCATGTATAAAGAAAATTAAGTATGACTTTTAGCATAAAAAAGTTTAAAAAAGAAAATGAAAACTATCACAAAAACCCCCAAGTAAAAAGGAATGTCCCCATCAGCAAGCCTTACAAAACCCCCCAGCCATGAACTCCAAAGTCCCCCTTTTTTCATAAGCCCCATGGGGAAGGAATATTTTAAAAAAATTTCCCGATAACCCTCCCTACCCCTGAATCTATTGGTTAGATACCTGAGTCTTAAAAAAAAGGACTCCAAATGACAGAGTTTTCCACTTTAAGCCAAAATATATAGTTGGGTCTCTTGCTTCTTGTAAACTTATTTTCAAAGCTTGATGTACGTATCCCCTACCAGCATCCCCTATTTACAATCAAGGCTAAATAATTATGTATATTTGAAGGAAAAATATAACTAAATAGTTTTCCATGTTTTTCCACCCGATTGATTTTTGTAAATTCTACAAAAATGACGTGTTTTTCATATAATAGTATTGTAGTCCCTAAAAACTACCTAAGCTTGGATGGTCCAAAATGGGGGCAGGGAAAGAGAGGCAAAGTGCAAGATCGGGGCAAAGGGCAGCTGTTAGGGTGTAGGGTGTCACCCAAAATCAACTCCCCCGGTGGGGCCCCAAGAATAACTCCAGGGGGCCCCCCAAAAATCAATTCCAGGGGGCCCCAAAAATTAACTCCCCCTAATGGGCCCCAGAATTAAAACACTGGTGGCCCCAAAAATCAAATTTCATGGGGGCCCCCAGAAACAACTCCACGGTGGGCCCCCCGGGTCCTTCATTGGGGGGCCCCGAATCAACTCCATGGGGGCCCCCGGTCAATCAGGGGGCCCGCTAATTCATGGTGGTGCCAAGAATCAAATTCAGGAAGGCCTAAGAATAACTCCACGGCAGGGCCCGGGAAACAAATTCAGGGAAACCCCGAATGAACTCCACTGGGGGCCCCAAAAATCAACTCCCCCCTGGTGGGCCCAAGGAATGAACTCCATGGTGACCCCCGAAACAACTCCCTGGTGGGCCCCAAGAATCAATCCATGGTGGGCCCCAGGAATGAACTCCCCTTGGGGGGCCCCCAGTTTAAACCCAGTGTGCCCCCAAAAATAAAACCCCCTGGTGGGCCTTTTTTACCCTAGCCCAACATGGAAACAGTTATTTTTTTTTTTGATCACTTAGATCATGCTTCGCAAAGCTCTGCAACAAGGGAAAACCTTTTTTTTTTTGTGGATCTACCTTTAAGCTTATGTTCATAACAAAAAAATGTGTTGAGCCTTGGGTTGGTTTTAGTTTTCCAAATCTTTAGAGCATTTAGGATTTTTTTGTTCCAGTACTCGCAGTGAGCCGAAACACCTCATTCTAACAGGGGGGCGAAACAAAATTGGGCCTTTCCCCTTCCCTTGGGGAAAAGCAAAGCAAAATAAAAATAAAATACATACTACACCCAGATTAATATGACAAAGGGGTGGCCCACCAAAGGGGTAGGGGTGAGCTGTTACCACTTCAATTCTCTCAAAAAAAAAATAAAATTAATTTTTATAATAAAATTTAGTGACACATTGTACTGCCTTTAAGGTACATTTCTTGCCTTTTCAGAGGCAATAGCCTTAAAAGTAGCTCCACCAGTCAGTCAGTTGTACAAGTTTTCATCATTTACAGACTGGTTTGTTACAATACTAAACCTATGGTTACGTTAAGTAGTCATGTAGGTACTACGACTGTACTGTACTATAGCTATGTATATGGCTACTTAAAGAACTTCCTGCCCTTGCTCCTGGTCAGTTCATTGGTGTCCTTCCTTAGAGCTTGACCCCTGTCTGCTGTGCTCCTGCTGATTTAACCCTCATGTTACCAGTGTTCCTGAGTACCTGCGTTGACCCTGCGCTATCCAGCGCACCTTCCCTGCTGTTCCTGACGTGGTGCTCATCTGTTACTACCTGCTGTTTTCTGCTGCAGTATCAAATCCATTACTTGCCTGGGACTCTGCGTTACCTGCCTATGGCCATATTCTACTGTGACCTATCAACGCCATCGCTGTCCGGTGTCCTGTCCTGCACTTCGGCTACCACCTTGGCTCCTACCTTGGCTGTCCGGTGTCCTGTCCTGCACTTCGGCTACCACCTTGGCTCATACCTTGGCTGTCCGGTGTCCTGTCCTGCACTTCGGCTACCACCTTGGCTCCTACCTTGGCTGTTCGGTGTCCTGTCCTGCACTTCGGCTGCCACCTTGGCTCCTACCTTGGCTGTTCGGTGTCCTGTCCTGCACTTCGGCTACCACCTTGGCTGTCCGGTGTCCTGTCCTGCACTTCGGCTACCACCTTGGCTCCTACCTTGGCTCTTCGGTGTCCTGTCCTGCACTTCGGCTACCACCTTTTGCTACCACCTTGGCACCTATGCTCCCGGTGGCCCAGAAGATCCGCACTACCCGTCGTTTCTAACCACCACCGGCATTATAACTCGTGACAGACTAAAATATATCTCATAATCGGAGACAACAAGGAACTGAGCCACAAAAACCATACCGGCATTCAAAAAATCACCTGCATCCAATTGATACCATGTCTGAACAGGATCACACTTTTTTACCCGAGAATGGAGGTCGGGCCACAAACATAGATGTTCCAAGATACCAGAGGCGAAGGAGAAACCAATGGAAGAACTCAGCCCTGTCCAGTTATATCCTTACCAATCCACAAATCTCTATTCTGAGTAAAGGACTGGCTTTTTGCCCTACAAAAACTTTTGATGTCTTTCAGATCCTTCTTGATTCATTACTGTAAAAAAAATAATTTCTCCTCTTGATTTGGATAGTGATTATCAAGCAGATTTTGCTGACAGTGATGTTTTGAGCACTAATGTACCATCTATCAATTTGTCTGCTAACAATTTTTCTTTTCAGGAATTATGTGCAGTGTCTAATCTAAGATCTTTGTCCAATGAATTTCAGTACTCTGTAGAGAAACATAATAAATCTTTTCATATTTCAAATCCCACTTTTTTTTTTCTCCAGTCCCAACCACAATTTCTTGAGGCATTTCAAGATAGACTACAACATAATCTTTGAAAGCTGCATCAAAACTAACCCTAAACATTCTAATATAACCTATGCTGAAAAATTACATAGTTAAATAGTTTTGTGAGGCTGAAAAAAGACAGACGTCCATCTAGTTCAGCCTATTGTGCTCTAGTGTTGTTCCAGAGGAAGGCAAAAAAAAAAAAACCATAAGATAGAAGCCATTTGTCCTCATTTTAGGGAAAAAATTTCTTCCCGACTGCAATCTGGAAATCAGAATAAATCCCTGGATCAATGACCCTTCTCCAGAATCCCGGTCACTATAACTTGTTATATTATTACATCTAGAAATGTATCCAGACCCTTCTCCAGAATCCTGGTCACTATAATTTTTATAATATTACATCAAAAATGTATCCAGACCCTTCACCAGTATCCCGGTCACTATAACTTGTTATATTTTACAACTGAAATGTATCCAGACCTTCTCCGAATCTGGTACATAATTGTTAATTTCATCTAGAAATGTATCAACCTTCTCCAGAATCCTGGTCACTATAACTTGTTATATTATTCCCTCTAGAAATGTATCCAGAACCCCTTTTCCAGAATCCTGGGCACTATAACTTGTTATATTATTACATCTAGAAATGTATCCAGACCCTTCTCCAGAATCCTGGTCACTATAATTGTTATATTATACATCTAGAAATGTATCCAGACCCCTTCTCCAGAACCTGGTCACTATAACTTGTTATATTATTACATCTAGAAATGTCTCCAGACCCTTCTCCAGAATCCCCGTCACTTTAACTAGTTATATTATTACATCTAGAAATGTATCCAGACCCTCTCTGAACTCTGTTAGTGAATTCACTCTGACAAGTTCCTCTGGCAGAGAGTTCCACAGTCTCACTGCTCTAACAGTAAAGAATTTTTTCCTTTTTTATTGGGAAAAAAACCCATTTTTTATGTAGAAAATTTAACTATTAAAAAACCTGAAAATCTAATTCAGACTTAGTCATAAGATCGGCAGATAAGGGTGGTGCTTTTGTACTATTAAAATGGGGGGTTTTTTAATAAAAAAAAAAAACTTAATTTGGAAATTTTCTAAAAGGATTCCACCCCCCATTTTACATAAATTCGTAAACTCTTGAATGATGGGGTTATTGTGGGCGTGATCACGGATAAATTGGCAGAAAAAATGTATGTAGATTTACCTATAACCCCTATCTACCATTCTTTGCCCAAAAACCAAATAAAAAAAAAGTCCTCCCCAATGGTTTCCAATGTCGCAAATTATTGGGGTCATTTAAACAAAATGTCTGAAAACTGGGGCCGCCCCACGGGCAGTTTTTTTGGCGCATTTTAAACAGTGTAAAAATTCCCTGAAAGTACAGTCCCCCCCAAAAACAGGCATCTGGAAAAACCCTTTCATTGTAAACTTAATGCACCTAAAAAGGGGCATTGCGCAAAATCGCAGCCCACATATCCCTATCATTTGGGAGTTTAAAGTGATGAGGTGCATTTGTGGGAAGGAGGCGCATAAAAGAAAAAAAATTTCTAGTGGGAAAGTAATGCCCTCAATAGGCGCAATTTCATTATGGAAAGGGGCACAGTGTTAAAGATTGCTACTATATTTTGTGTGGGGTATTGGGGGAAATCCCCTTATGTCTTTGGGTTTGACAAAATTTTTCCAAACCCCTGGTTTTTTGTTTTTTCAATTAAAACCCAAACAAGTCATTTTTCCCTGTTGCCAAAGTACTATGTGTACAAGGGGGAGCAAAAGGTTCTTCTGTTTAAAGTTATCCCGGGTATATCCGTCCATCCCACATTATCTATCTGTTCTTTCTTTTTTTTTTCGAAACCCTCTTCCCAAAAATAGCACTTTTTTCAATGGGGTTTAAAAATTTATTTTATGGCAAAGAATTTTTTTTTTAAATTTTAAAAATTATTTTTCTTTTGACGGCCAGTTTTGTTTGCAGCTTTGTGGGGCATCAATGGGGGCGAAATTCTCCCCAGCAATTGTGAATATTTTTAAGGCCACCTTGGAGGAATTTTTACTACTTATTTAAAACTTTTTTTCTTTCCCAAATCAGGGGGTATTTGGGCGGGTTTTAAAGATGACCGCCCCTTTATATGGGAGGTTCCTTGGAACAGGGAAATTTTTTTTTTCAGTAAAATTAATAACAAAATGATTTAACCTTTTAAAAATTTCCTTAAGTTTTTGGGTTCGCCCCCTCCATCAATTTTTTGGAACCCTTAAAGCTGTTTGGGGGAAAAAAGGGGGAATGGTGTTTCTGGCATTCATTTTGTAAATCGATGTCCCGCAATTTCATTTTATTTGCAACATCAAGTCCCTCATGTTGAGTTTAAAACGGCAATTTAAACAAATTTCCAGCTTTGGGTTCTGATTACAAAAATCGTCCCCGTATTTGACCCCTTATACATGGTTTTTTTAGGACGGATCTGTCCGTGGTTTTCGGGTTCCCCGCCCCCTCAACCAAATTTCATGTACAACTTTCCCCTTTTGAAAAACAAGGGATAAGAAAAAAACATGTCCCAAAATTTTTCAGAAACCCCCGGTGGGGTAAAAAAAAACCCTCCGACAGATAATCAGCATTTACCACTGAACGGATTTTTAAAGTCCCATTAGGGTGGTTGACAGTCTTTTAAGGGCAAAATTTCAAATCCCAAAACCAACTTAAAACCAAACTGAAAACCCTTGCCATTGGGGCAAGTCCTTTAAAATGAGAAAAATTTAAAACCCCTTGAGTTACTAACCCGGTTAAAGCCCCATCCCTTTTCGGTCTGCAAAGCATAGTTATGTGAAACTGCATTAAAGATAACTCAGGAGCTAACAGTTTGTCTTTGGGAGCAGGAAAATTTTTTTCCCTTTTACTTTGAAAGCTTCCTCTCAAATCCAGCTCTGGGTAGTCACATTTAAAGCCGATATCCTCCTTGGGCAGTGTCATTGGTTTTTATAACCACCCCCCCAACCCCTTTAAAAACCCGTACCAACTCAGCTCAGAAATTCCAGCATGTTATGTCGTCTAAAAAACTCCTTTTATTTCTTCATATTAAAAATGTAATAATGGGAAAAATTTACAAACTCGTTTAACGGTTTTTTAAATCAAAAAGTGGGTCCCTTAAATTTTGGGGGGGTAGGAATAGGATGAGCAAGCTGAAATGTCAGTCACCCGCTGTAGGGCCCGCCCACAGCCTGCACAGGAAGTGTGAGCTTGAAGTTGGCTGAGAAGTGTAAAAACAGCCAGATGGGAAATCCTCTTTAAGACTTGGTTTTGTGCCACCAACTACTCAAAAAGCCCATGAAAGACTATTTCTCCTAAGACCAAAGATGCATTGCTAAATGAAGATCTTACAGAGTCTGCACAGTTACTTGTTAGTTAACCAATATGGCGGTCATTACATGTAATTGTGGACAGGAGTCCTGAAGGAAAATCTATCTAATTATGAAGATCTATATCCCTCACCACTGTATCACTTCAAAATTTTGGCGATTCTACCCAATCACAATCCGATTTCTAGGGTAACCCGCAAACAAAATTTTTAGAATCAGGGTTCACTTCAAGCTTATCCCAAAACTCAATTAAGAATTAGATGCAGAGGAACGTCATCAACTTATCAACAGAAGATGGAGATTTCAGGGGAAATGCTCTTTAATTACACTGTCATCTGGTTTCCACTCCCTATAAATAAAGCAGGGAAAGCAAAAAGATTTTCCCCTGTTTTGGTTTCCCTTTTAAAGGATCTTCCCGATATTTTTTCCCCAGGATAAAATTTTTGCATTTTTTTATATCCAACCTCATAAATCATTCTGCTTATGAAAAAAAAGAGATAGATGTCACGGCGTGGAGTCAGAAGATAAACCGCTTTTCTGCTGGCTGCGGACAAGATACGGCCACTTTGTCACTTAAGCAAAACAGCTGTGAAAAAAGAATTTTCAACTCCTGAAATGAAATGCCAGGCAACAAATTCCTTTTTAATAACTTAAGGAAAAAAAATTAAGCTCAGCAGTTTTCTCATGTAGGCATATGGGTGCAAAATATGAATATATAACAACATTAAGTCGAGGCAAAGCTTTGATTTACAGCCAAATGCACGCCTTTATGAAGGCCTACTAATGTTCCGGGTTCCCTTTAAGAATGAAAAAGTTAGGGGAAGCTAACTTAACAAATTTTTGATACTTTTTGTCACAAACAATTTCAAAGAGTTACTTAAGTGTGAAGCGGGGCTGTAACTACTATGGGTATATTGACGATGTAATTTGGACATATATGGCCACATGTATGAAAACTGTCTTGGTCTAAGACTTTCTTTGTTGCCCATAGAAACCAAACAGAGCGCCCCCTTTCATTTTTTTGAGCAACATATGAAATAAAGTGGTGCTCTGATTTGGGTTTTATGGGAACAAAGAAAGTCTTGGACCAAGACAGTTTTCAAAATGCCCCCATTGGGTAAATGAGGGGAAAAAACAATTGCTTTGGTCTTTAAAAACCCTTGTCGACCACCCATTGACTTTCAAATGCCCGGGAGTGGTTGGTTATCTCTGCATGGCGATTCTGGAACACTAATTGTACAGCTGTGCGAGCGATAACTGGCTCCCCACTGAAAAGACAGGGATTATTTATTACCGTCCCTGCCTTCTCCATTGCTGTGTATACAGCGCTCAATGAGCACAGTATACACAGACAGACTGGAAGCTTAGTAACTGCAGAAGCTGCTGGGTCTTAACAGACCTAGTTCAGCTTTGTAATCAGTGCAGGGGATGTATTTCCCCTGGATCTCAGTAAACCACCCCCTATTTATGAAACATGGCCGGACCATTGTAAACTTGGCACTTCTTACCGTATGTTTCAACCCCTACACCCTAAAAATTTAACTCTCACGAGCACCCTCACACCCCTTTTGTCTCATTTGTAAGTATTTTAATGTGTAAAGACTGTAAAATTTTTCCTTGAATTTGTAAAGTGGTGCGGGAAAATGTTTTTCCATAGATAAAGATTATTAATAAATAATTAATTAATATATATATAAATATATAATATATATATTATATAATTTTATATATATATAAAGAAAAAAACACTTGTTCCGACTTTCATTTCAAATTCAACTTAAGTACAAACCTACACCTATCCCGTTTGTAACCCGGGCTGCCTTATAATCAATAAATAATATAAAATTATATAATTTAATATAAATATTTCTAAAAAAATATATATGTAAAGTGGAAATTTGCTTACCGAATTTCTTTTTCCCTGGAGTCCGTAGGGACACACCCTTGGGGTTCTTCCCCCCAGGGAAAAAAGGAATCAGGTAACAAGCAGTAATTGAACTAATTAATCACTTCGGTGTTGCCCTATAAAGCCTGGCTGGGAACACTGCACACCAGATTTAATTTGAATAAGGAAATTAAACTGGGGGGGAAAACTTGCTGCCCACGGACCCAGGAAAAAAAAATTTCGGTAATAAATTTCCCCTTTCCCGATCGTCCTATACAGCACACCATTGGATTTAAAAAACAATATTAAGAGGGGGGGACTCCCGAAGCTTTTCTGAGTATTGTTCACCAAAAATTAACATTCTGCGAGAGGAAGTCCAACCTGTAATGTTTTCAAATGTTGATGGTTAGACGTGCGGCCTTACAAATTTTATCTAAAGGCACTTGCCCAAATTCCGCCCGGATGTGCAGTGGATTTGGGGGAAAGAGCCGAGATGAATACTGTAACATTCTCTTAGACCTCTTTAATCCCGCGGGCCAGAGTAGCCTTTTCTGGCTTTTACCTTTCCTATTGCCATGAAATTGTAGAAAAAATGTTTTTATTTTCCCAACCTAAATAACGGAGTACCCTTGTAGATAATTGAGCACCGCTCTTCTCACCAATCCAGGGGTGTGCAACATCTGTTTTTTTCGCCCAAACTGGATGGGGAAAGAACACCGGGGAACAATCTTTGGGTTTAAATTTTTTAATGTTTTAAGTAAATTTTTGGGAAAAGAAACCCTTTGGCAAAATGCGCAAAAATAATAAAAAAATTTAAAAAAGTTTGGTCCCCCAAAAAAAAAAAATATGGTTCCCCTACAAGAGAGCTTGAAGTTTCCCCTAATTTTTTTTGCGGGGTAATGGCCACAAAGAAAAGGTTTTAAAAAGGATATATATTTGAGACAGACTGAAAGAAATGGGCTCAAAGGGTAACTTTTTAAAGGGCCTTCAGAACAAGGGATAAAGGTCCCCATGTTTGGATGGGTTTAAATGCCCCAAAGGGTTTTTTTAAGTTTTCTAAACTGCTTTGAAAATCTTTGACAAGTTTTTGGGTTTTTGAAAATTTTGGGTTTTCCAGTTTAGAAATTTTTTTGGCTTTTTAAAGGGGACCTTCAAGTATTGTTTTTGACCTTTTTTTAAAGCCTTCCAAAAGAAACTGTGTACAGAAAAAATAGCGATTTCAGCAAGACATTTTTAGAGGAGAACCGGGCCTTTGTAATTCCCCCAAATCCGTTAAAAACCCCAAATATAGTTGAAAGGTCTTCTAGCACCCAAGGGTTTTTTAACTCCCTCGCCTGAAGACCAACTGTTGTAATTTTTTCCCCCCTCGGGCCCCCAAGCCGTCAATGGGGGTTTGTGCATTTTGGGGAATAGACCTTTCCATTTGACATAGGAGGCCCCTTGCTGACTGGTATTTTCCAGAAATCTGCCTCTCGATAGGGGACAATACGAGAGAGAACCGGGCCCGGGGGCCCAAAGAAGGGAAAATAATCCCCTATAACCTCTGCTTTCCCCGTCCAGAATCACCGGAGGACCCCCTTGGGATCAGAGGAAGAGGGGGAAAAAAAAAAAATTTAAATTTGTTTTTTCCAAACTGTTGAAAACCCCAAATTTTTCAAATTTGAACGGGGGAACCCCCTGGAGTAGGGGGAGCAAAAGTTTTTTTTTTTTTGCGTTTTGGATTTGGGCCAAGGGGCCATCCATTCAGGGTAAACCATCTTGCAAGTAATTTGTCTGAAGATTTTGGGTTTAGACCCTTCCTTCCTCCGGGTGCGGGAATTTTCGGTTTAGCCAATCCCCCTGTCACATTGAAAGAGCCTCGAAAAAAGCACTGCTGCGATAAGTTGGGGGGAGAAGGGGGAGTCCGCCCCAACCCATCAAGCCCTCTTTCCCCTTGGAAAGAGGGGGGCTTCGGTGCCCCCTTGTTTGGGTTGGTTGGGAAAAAACCCAATAACAAATTTCTGTTTTTAGGGAGGACATTCGGGGTTAAAATAGGAGGGGCTGAAAATGGAACAAGTTTAATTTTGTGGCTCTCAGTTCCTTTTTGGGTTTGGAAGATACCTCTTTTTTCCTGAGGGGGACCACATTTGGCAGAACCCATTTCCCTTTTTTACATGGGCCCCCCCACCCAAAAAGAGGATGCATCCGGGGTGAGGACTAACCTGCGGGTTTAGGAAAGGGTTTTCCCCCTTGGGCCTATTCGGGTTCAGTCTAACCACCATCTTCAGGCTCTTCTGTTTTTCCCACTAAAAAGAAAAAGGGGGTTGTCTGGGGAAATCCCTTTTTTTCTGTTCCAGGGAGGGAAAAGGATTTTGGGCCTAAAGGGGAACAAAATATGAGTTTTGGGCCCGGGGTATTTGCATCGATGGGAATGTCACTGACCCAAAACACTTTCATCGCTGAGCGAACAGTGTTTTGGGGGGACAAAGATCAGATGATTAAACCCCTAATTTAATTTACCCCCTCCACTCTGGGACAGTTTAGAGCCCATTTAAAGGGGAATTGATTATGAATCCTAAAAAATTGTTTTTCTTTGTACTGGAGAAAGTTGAGATTTTGTCTTTTTTCAAAAAAACCAAAGATTTTTGAGAGTCGGGAAAAAGCCAGCTGGGGGTTGAGAAGGACATCTTCTCTAAGGGACCCAAGGGCACCACCCAAATCGCCCGAGGTAGGGGATTACTGTAACCCCCTGAAGACGGAGAGTTTGCTGAAAAGAACCACTGATTTTTTTTATGAAAAATCGGGGGCTAAATGAGTTTTCCGAATGGGAGACATTTAAATTTGGAAATGAAGGAACCTGATTTGCCCTATATGGCTACTTTTAAATATTTTTTGTGACTTTCCGGGAGGGGAATTTTGGGGGAAATGCATCGGGGGATCTACTGATGCCAAAAAAGGGGGGGGGGGCCGTCTTAAAAGAAAAATAGGACTGATCGAATTTCCCCAAATCTTGAATCTTTTTTTTATGAAAATTTTTTGTTGAGAAAAGTTAGATCTTTACAAGACTAAAATTTTTTCCCTGTTTTGGGGACATAAAATATCCGGAATTTACTCCCGGGAAATTTTGCTGATGAGAAGGAACTTTCTCTAATGCACCTTTTTTTGAATGAATTCTTGGGGGGGTAAGGGAGTTTTGGGTTTTAAAATGGTTTTATCATGAACCTGTCTGGGGGGAAGCCCCCGGGAATTTAGAAAAGCCCTTCAGAATTGGGGGGATACCCGGGGTTTTTCTGGGGAATTTTTAACCCCAAGTGAATAAAAAAGACTCAAGCCCCCCTCCAACTTGGGGCCCTTTTGTTTTTCGGGGTAAAAGGTCCCTTGTTTCTGGTCACCCAGCTTTTTTCCGTACAGGCAGCACCCGGCGGGGCTTTAAACCTTCTTTGTTTTTCTTAAACCCTGGTTTTTTTTTTTTAAAACCCTTTGGGTGACCTCCGGGATAAAACGAAAGGATCTGGGGTTTTGGGTTTTCCCTCTTTGTCTGGGGGAAGACATCCCCTTTTTCCCTTTCCCCTGAGGGATTCCATTTCAGAAAGGGAAAAACCCCAAAAACAGCCCTTTTTGGGGTCAAAAAAAGGGAGATTCCCAGAAAGGGTTTTTTTGGGAGGGAAATGGGGGCCCCCGGGACCATTGTTTAAACCTTAAAAGGGCCCTCCCTTGCCACATTTGTTTGTTGCAAGAGCCCTAGAAAAAATTTTATGACATCTGGGGAGAATTGCAAAAAAAAATTCCCCCTGCTTTCCTTTTTTTAAAGGGGCATTTTTCCCGGGAACCCCTTTTCCCCTTAGACCCATTTTGCAGATTTTGGGGTTAACGGCTGACCAAAAACGTAAGGGGGCCCTGGCTAAAAGGTATGGATGCCAAAGCTTTTTTAACAATGGGGCCCCGGGAAAAGGAAAATAAGCCCTTTTTAAAAAACTCTTGCTTTCCCGGGTCCATGGGGGGCCCCAAATAAGGGTCCTCAAAAGGGAAAAAAACTGTTTTTTTTTGGGAAACCCTTTGGGCAACTGCTAAATCCATTTTTAGGTACTTTTTCCCCCCATTAAACAGTATACAAGGGATCCACTTTGGGTAATTTTCCCCCCTAAATCTACTCCGGGTCCACCGTCTAACGGTTTAAACACTCATGTTGAACCAGTCCGATATAAGGGGGTGATTTGGGAAAGCCCCTTTATTTTTTTAGAAAAAGAAAAAAAAAACCCCTCTGTATTTTTTTTTTCATCTACAGGATTTTTCCCAAAATTCCCCCGGGTTTTTTTTTTTAACCCCAAATCTTACCCCCCTGCGGGGAATTTTTGTCTCTTTTTAGGAGATACAAATCGTCCTTTTCCTCAAATCATAATCATTATCATCATAACCCTCGGGAACATATTCCCCTTCAATAAAAGTACTGCCCACCGATTGGGGGGGAGGGAAAAGGGTGAGGTTGAGGCTTAGCTCCCGGGCTTGTTTGTTTTTAAACCCTTTGAGGGGCTCAAAACCCTTTGACAAGGTAGTTCCCCAAGAGCTTTTTAAACCCCAGGAGAGGAAGGTTCTACCCTAAACTGAAAGGGAACCCCCCCTTTTCAGGAAAAGGGGAACAAAGAGGGCATATATTAAAGCCCTTTCATCGGGGATCTTGGCATCTAAAAACCACACCTGTGTTTGGGTTTTTTCTTTTCCCTTTTTCCCCCACTATCCCGTTTGGGGAGGGGGACCTCAAAGGGGTTAAAGGGAAAAAAAATGGGTTTAAAAATTGGCATTCTCATAACCCCAATGCAAAAGTTTCTTTAAAAACAGCCCTTACCCCACAAAAAGGATCTGTTAAAAAAAATAGAAAGGGGGCAAATACACCTCTTTAATACTGCACAGGAGCTGCAGGTAAAAATTTTCACGGGAAGATATGAAACACCCCAAACCCCACCTCACAAAAAACCTTTTTTTTTTTTTTTTTTTGGCGGGCGGGAACTTTTTTTGGGCACAAAAGGGTTAACCCTTCACAGATCACCTTTTTCCAACGATCGAGCCCCTTCTTTTCCCCACGTCCGAAGGGGGAAAAAAATACTGGTTTGTTTTTGTTTCCAGCCAGGCTTTTAGGGCAACACCGAAGTGTTTAAATTATTTTCAATTACTGTTTTGGTTAACCTGTCTTTTTCCTAGTTGTACCGGGGGGAATTTAACCCCCAAGGGTGTCGGGCCGGGGACGATCAGGAAATTTATATATAAATATAAATAAATTTTTATATAATATATATATATTATATATATTTTATAAGAAATATATCCCAGGCAGCCCGGGGTTTTACAGACGGGATAGGGACTG
Source organism: Phyllomedusa bahiana (assembly GCA_025379985.1). Taxonomy (NCBI): domain Eukaryota; kingdom Metazoa; phylum Chordata; class Amphibia; order Anura; family Hylidae; genus Phyllomedusa; species Phyllomedusa bahiana. The sequence goes on along the minus strand of JAODAL010007736.1, from coordinate 107,539 downwards.
AAAGGTTTTTTTTCTTAATTGAATTTGTTTTAAAGTCGGAACAGGGGGTTTTTTTTTTATAAAATTTAAAAAAATTCCACCCAAATATTTTTTTGGGGGGTTGTTACAGGGAAATTTTTACATTTTTTTGGGGGCTCTCGGGCCCTTTTTTAAGAAAAATTTCACCTAACTTTTGCATCTCATGTGCACTGTGGCGGGGCTGGCATTTGGGTTTTAAAAAGGGGGGCTTTACTAAAAGTTTTAAAAGGGTCACCACCCCCATAAGTCTCCTTTTTGAAAACTAGGGACTAGTAAGTGGAACGAGGGAAGTAGGGACCCCCTTTAATTATAATAATATATATTATATATATTATAATATATATATATATATATAAATATTATTTTAATATATAAAACTCAAAACTTCAGACTTTTGGGGTAAATATAAAATCTGCTCTTTTTGATTTTATAATTACCCCCCATTTTAAACCCCCCACAGAAAGCAGATGCAAATAAGTTCTGGGTCCCCTTAAACATTTTGCAGACGGGCCATCCTTGCTGGGCCGTTACACGATGTATGGCTCGGTACAGTGGGACAGTTTAAAGCCTTTTGGCCCCTGGAAAAAATTTTTAAATCTATGAGCTGGTTGCAGGCAAGGGGGGATTAGCAGTTTTTTTTTTTCCATAAAACAGAAATTTGTTTTAAAAACCACTTAACTTTGGCATGAAAAAAGGGTGCACAATACAATAAAAAAAAAAGCCGTGTAATTTAAAAACCTTTTTTTTCGGGCCCTTTTTAATATTTTTTCCTTACTTGTAGGGAAGAAAACAACGTTTTTTGGTGTTAAAATTAAGCCTAAATGCCTTTACAAATCATTGCACTATTGTAACATGAGTCTGCATTGCTAAAAGACCGCACAAAGTTAGTTTTTTTAATAAAATTTCTTTTCAGATTAGGGTAGGGGGGGAATAAACCCAAAAAGAAGGAGGGGAGTTTTGGGGAACTATAAGCAAAAAAATTGAAAAAAAAGGGAAATAAAATTTTCCGGGTTAGTACACCAAGAAAGGAAAAAGGGAAAACCCAAAAAAAATAATGCCCTTTGGGTAAACAATGAGACATAAAAAGTAATTTTTTAAAAATATACTTAATAAAATTCCTCATCTCTCACTCAATTAATCCAATGGAAAAACCTAGCCCTGCCTCTAACGGGGTCACTGCCCCGATAAGGGCAACCCCAATCAGGAACGGACCCCTGATTAGAGAGGCTAAATAACATCCATCTCTAGAAAAATAAAACACGGTTGTGCTTTAAGAGAAAAAAAGGAAATGTTGATCAGCTGCAGAAAAGGGATGCTGCATACGCAAAGGAAAGGTACAATTTTAACCCCAGAAAAAAATCACAGGAAATTTAAAAAAAAAAACTTTGGCAACCATTTTAAGATTTAAAATTTTTTTTCCCCTTAGGTAACGAAATGGTTTATTTGGGCCCCATCAGGGAAACCCAACCCCCTTATTAGAGAGACTCTATTATATTCCTATCTAAGAAAAAAAAAACACTGTTGCACTTCCCAAAGGGGGGGAAAAAAAAAAAATTGGTTTCAGCTGCAAGAAGGGGCATTTTCATCAGCAAAGGGAAAAAAAAAATTTAACACAGAAAATATCATCAGGAAAATAAACGAAGATCAAAACAACCCCTTTTAAAAATTTTTTTTTTTTCCCCTTAAAAGCAGAAGGGGGTCTTATTTTTTCCCCAAACAGGGAAACCCACTTTTTACCTCTGGGTTAAAGGCTCTATTAAAATTCCCACATAAAAAAATAAAACAAAGGGTTTCAAATTTTTTCCTAAAAAAAAAAAAAAAAAAAAAAAAAAAAAAAGTTGATCAACTGCAGAGAAGAGAGATTGCAAATAGCAACGAAAAGGCAAAATTTAACACAGAAAACATCACAAAGAGATGAATGAAGACTCAGACAATCCATCTAAGATCATTGTTTTCCCCCTTTGGGAAAATATTTAAAAAGGTCTAAATTTTCCCCCTTCCGGGAAAAAAACAAAAAAAATTTAAATTTCTTTAAAAAAAACACGGTTTCCTTTTCAAAGGAAAAAGAGAGAAAAACTATTTCAGGTGGCTTCACTCATCTCCTGGTCATGTCTTCTGTGTTAAATTGTGCTTTCCTTTGCTGTATGTAGCCTCCCTTTCCCCGACTATCCCAAAAGCTTTTTTCCTTTTTTTTTTTCTTTAAGGGAAAGCATAGCTGGTTTTTTTTCCTAGACCCGGGAGGGGCCTCTCCCAAACAGGGGGGAAATTTTTAATAGGGGGCGCCCCTTTTCTTGGTTAACCCCTTAAAGTTTTTTAAAATGGGGAAAGGAAAAGGAATTTTAATAAGCATATTTTTTTTTAAAACTACTTTTTTTTTTCTTTAATTTTTTCACAAGGGCAATTTTAGTTGTTTTTTTCCCGTTTTTTTGGCCCCGGGGTTTTAACCATTTTGGGGAGCTTGGTCCCCAAACCCCCAATAACATGTTTAAACGATTATTAAACGACAAAGATTTAAAAACCCCACATTTTTTTAAAGTTTATCGAAAATTTTTTTGATCAAAGCATAAATTTTTGGGTTAAAAAACCGTGCAAAATCTATTAAACGCGCCATTTTTCCGCGCTTCCTGTCCTTTTTTTGGGCGCCCAAGGGAAAACAGCTTACAGAATAGAGCCCGGGGGAGATGTGTTTGCCCCGTCATGACGGGATGTGGGAAAGGGTTTCGATTGGGTGGGAAAAAACACATGACCCCCTTTTACATAAAACACGTTTTTCCCGTTCATGAAACATGCTGTTTAACGCCCCCAAAAACAGTAGGACTTGGGCCCCTGCCTTTTCCAAACGCCGCGAAATTATTCAAATTTTTTTCCCAAGAAAGCTCTACTGTTAAACTGGGACCTTTTCAACTTTAGTTTAAAATCAAGATTGGAAAATTTTTTTTATTGGTAAAAGAATTTTGAAGACATCTACTGCTGTAAAAGTCAAGGAGGTGGGAGGTGGGGGGGCCCCCCGGGCAAACAAACAACCATAAAGGGAAAACTGGATAAAGTTTTACCAAACTTTTTGGTAAACATTGCAAATGCAAAATAAAACCATTAACATTTTCTATTGAAAATAATTTTTTCCCGGGTACTGGGCCGCCCCGAACTTATAAATTTTAAAAAAAAAATCTTTTCTAGTAACTACAGTTTCCTTGAAAGGATCAAAAAAAATCCATCTTTTTTTATTAGTAAAACAATTTTTAATAGGGGTTCTTTTTTTTAATTTTTTGGCCCAATTTCCCGCCTTTGTTGGGATAACCCCCCCTTTTAAATTTAAAATTTGAAACCAACAATTATTTATAGCACACAGGTTTTATAAGTGCCCAAAAATTTCCCTTTTTTATATCCGAATACCTTTTTTAAAAGGAACGTTGTTTTTTTCCCCCTTTTGCGGCACTACAGCTTTTTTTTGGGGCATTTTAGGCACCTTGCACTTAAAAAAAGGGAATACAGAATTTTGAATCACCAAAAAAAGAAAGAATTGAAAAGGCCAAAAAATTTCCTTTTTATTATCCAATACAAAATTTAGAAAAATTGTTTTTTTTTCAAATTTGGCGCAGGGCCCCCTTTGGTTTGATAATCTACTTTTTCAGTTTAAAATTTAAAAAACAACAATTTTTGGAAACACCAAAGGTAAGAAAATTTTTAAAATGCCAAAAAAACCTTTTAATAAACCGTATACATTTCAGGACAGGGGTTTTTTTTCACTTTTTTTTTAGTCCAAGCTTTGGTTGATAGATCTTTCTTTGTAGTTTAAAATTTTTTAATCCACAATTTTTTTTTGAATTTTTTAGGGAATTTTTTGAGAATAAACTGTGATTTTTTCCTCTTTTAATAAAACTTTTTCCAAAAATCTTCCAAAACCTTCTCAAATTTGGATATTTCTGGAAAAATGGGGGCCCAAATTTTAAAAAGGGGGTAAGCAACAAAGAGGTGGGTAAGGACATTTGGGGGTTTTAAGAAGGTTAAAAAGGAAAAAAGGTGGACCCCCCCCAGTTGGCTTTGGCACAACAAAACCCTTTTCCAGCGGGTCGTCATTGGGAGGAAACCCTCAGGCCCTGTCATCGTTTTTCGGGCCCTGTGGGGAAACTCAGAAAAGAACAGCGTCCCCCAATCTGTTCTTTAGGGGGGGTTGAAAATGCAAACCCGAAACTTTAACTTTAACGAAAGGGGGCTAGCAAAACCCTGTTAAAGAAAAAACCCATTTAATACAATTAAAAAAAAGAGAAACAAAGAACCAAGGGGGGGAATTTCCCTCCTATTTTAAAAATGTTTTTCTAGAATTTTTAAAATACTTAAAAAAAAATTGCAATGTAAAAAAATAGCCCCGGGGAAAAAAATTCCTTTTAATTTTAAAAACTGAAAGGGAAAAGGAAAACCCTTTTACCAGAATTGAAGGGTTTTATTCAGAGGACAAAGGAGTTATGGGAAGACACCAGACAGAGGAAAAAAGTACAGAAAACCCAATTTTTTCCCCCACTTTAAAATTTAAAATTGAAAAAAGAAATTTCCAAGGAAAAAAAGGGGCCCCCTGGGGGGAAACAAGGGAGCGGTTTAAAAACCCCCTTTTTTCCAAATTTAATCCCCAATTGGGGCCGCCCTTTTATAAAAAAGGGAAGGGCCCCTTTGCTTAAAACCCAACAGGACAAGGGGAAAAGTATAATGTTTCCCCAAAAAAACTTAAAAATTGGGGGGTTTTAAAACTTTCCTTTTTTCTTTTCAATTTTTTTAATTTTGGGGGCATGCAGGGTTTTTTGGGGTCATGCTTGGGGCCCAGGACAGTATAGTCAATGTTCCATTCAAAAGGTAAAAAATTTATGGTTTTTAAATTCATAATAAACCCTGAGACCTTTTTTTTGGTCAAGCGGTTTTAAAAAAACCCCAAAAACCCCTTTTAAAAACAAAAATAAAAGGGGAAGGTCCCCCTTTGAAAAATTTTTTCTTCCTTTTAAAAAAAATAAATTGTTGCCTAAGAATTTGCCCCCAAAACCAAAATTTTGGACCTTTTTTTGGGTTGGGTTTTTTTCCAAAACTTCTCCCCCCCTTTGGGGGTTTAAGAATAAGGTTTTGTTTCCCCCCCCAAAACCCAAAAAGGCCCTCGATCCCTAATCTAAACAACGACCAAAACGAAAATTTTTTGTCGATGATGGCACTATTTTAAACCCGATCGATGGGCGATGGCCAACGTAATCGCTCAACACTATTCAATAAGCATCAAAATCGGTCAGTGTTTGCTAGTATGCAGAAGTAGTCTAACGGTGTCCTTTGACCTTTAATAGCTGTCAGCCAAACTATGGTTTTTCTACCAGTCATCTCCATAAACATGCACAATAGGTTTGTGTTCAAAAACATCCTGTACTCACGAAGGCGCTCTGTGACATATAGGTTTAAATGATTTGGAGCAGGAATTCTAAGTAAAAAAGCAGAGTAAATCCAGATCGGAAAACTGACCGCAGCCACATGCAGTGATTGACAGCTTTCCCTCTATCAGTGTGTGAGAGGAGCAAAGTATATAACTAATAAAAAGATGAAAACTGAAAATGTCGGCCCTTTAAAAAGTAGTGAGGGAGATATCGTGGAGGGAGATGAGGAGAAAGCAAACCTATTAAAAAAAATTTCTCCACTGTATTTACTGAGGAAAATGACGTTCCTGTTGATGGGCTGAGGGATGAGGTAAACTCAACCTTAAATGTTTCTTGTCTAGCCCAGGAAGAAGTGCAGCTCCACCTTAAGAAGATTGAAATAGACAAATCACCAGGTCCTAAGGGAATTTAGTAATATGATAGGCCCATATTCTTAATATTTATGGACTGTATAATAACAGGGTATGTCCCAAAGGAATGGCGCATAGCAAATGTGGTGCCAATATTCAAAAAGGGATCAAAAAGTGATCCAGGAAACTATAGGCCGGTAAGTTTAACCTCGTTGTAGGTAAAATGTTTGAAGGTTTTCTAAGAGATGCTATCCTGGACTATCTCACTGAAAATAAATGTATAACGCCGTTCCAGCATGGGTTTATGAAAGATCGGTCATGTCAAACTAATTTTATTAGGAGGTTGGTTCTAGACTGGATCAGGGTGAGGCACTAGATGTCTTATTTCTAGATTTTTCTAAATCACTTGATACTGTGCCACATAAAAGATTGGTAAATAAAATGAGAATGGCTGGACTGGGGAAAATGCTTGCAAGTGGGTAAGTAACTGGCTCAGTGATAGAAAACAAAGGGTGGTGATTAACGGTACATACTCAGACTGGATTCCTGTTACTAGTGGGGTACCACAGGGTTCAGTATTGGGCCCTATCCTCTTTAATATTTTCATTAATGATCTTACACATGGATTGCACAGTAGAATATCGATCTTTGCAGATGATACTAAACTTTGTAAAGTAATCAACGCAGTAGAGGATAATGTTTTATTACAAAGGGATCTGGATAAGTTGGAGGTCCTGACACAGATAAATGCAAGGTTATTCACATGGGGACGAAAAATCCATTTCATGATTACTTGTTAAATGGAAAAAATTTGGTAAAAGTGCCCATGGAGAAGGACTTGGAATCCTGGTGGACATAATCTTAACTGTACAGCCAGTGTCAACAGCAGGGGCCCAAATGCAAAACAGGATTGTGGTGTATTAAAAGGGGACATAGATGCACCAAGTATGAGAAACCTTATTCTCCCATTATACAAGTCACTGGTCAGACCACACATGGAATATTGTGTACACTTTAGGCACCAGTTCACAGGAAAGATATTGTAGAGCTTGAACATGTTCAAAGGCGGCAACAAAAACAATAAAAGGACTGGGTGGACTGCAATGCTAATTTACTACTTCCACCAAAGAGAATTACTCATAAGACCTTGGGACTGTACCAGTTGGTAGTTTATAGAAATTAAAACTTAAAACATTTGACTTTTCCATAAATTGTTCATCCCCCCCTAAATAGGGCAACTATTCCGACAACCCAAATTTATTCTCATGCTCTTAAAGGTGTATCCCCAATAAAGACATTGATGGCATAATGATAGGATGTGCCATCGAAGTCTGATAGGTGCGAGTCACCTCTAGGACCTGCACCCATTTCGAAAACGAGCCCCGTGCCACTCGGCTGTACTCAGAACTCCCATTGATTTTAAAGGGAGAGTCCTGACCAAATCTCTGTTTAAAACAGAGAGATTTTGGGGCTGATTTAGGTGTCAATGCTTAGGTCTCAGAAGAACAATGTGTGATGATTTTGCATTCAGCTTGAGATCCATTAGCAGAGCAAAGACTCCAAACAAGAGACATGGCTGTCATGTGGCCATGGAAATAGGATTGCCAGTGGGGTATTTCCTCCAGATTATAATAAATCTATTGGTAAAGTATCAGTACAATCCATTAGGAAATCATTGGTAGAATGGTCGATATTTAGTTGATCGAAATAAAATTGTACTCACTGAGTTGGGAGGACATGAAGAAGAATTTGGAGCGACAAACATGTAAGAACTACTTCAAAATTGTGGCAGAACAGGAGGAGTTGGGGGCAAAGCCATCAACATTGAGAATAAGTACTTGTATCTGAGCTACAACTCCTTGTTTTACACAGTCTACTCATATAGTACCAACTGCTTGGAGGTACTTTCCACACAATTTTTAGGAACTGTATAAATAGTTTATTAAAAATGTCCTGCTATACCGGGGGAATTTTAGTGAGATAGATCTGAACACAGAGCAGCCAGAGGGACTACAATTTCGTGAGTTCCTTACCCATATGTCAGCAGACTTGAGACGGTCCATAGCTTGCACTCCATTTTAAGACTACAGATTGCAAGTCTATGAGATCCAAGCAGCAGAGGGGAAATACACACTCCTTGCATTTGAGAGGCCTCTTCTTTGACTGGACTCAGGACCAGACACCATCTTGAGTTGTATCAATATGTTAATTTATGCTTATGTAGCACCAACTTATTAGTGTATTAGTGTTAAATTTAGATTTCAAAAATTCAAGTCAGCCCCTGTATCCAAAATGTAGTTCCACGGTAGCAACGCGGAAAAGAGATGAAGCCCTGCAGAGTTTCCCTTGGTTTCAACTTTCCCAGTAAAAGTGCTTTTCTCACCGTGCTGTTTTACAGAGCTTGCGCTTCACAGCAGGTTCAGCCTCCTAATATCTGTTCAATCTGTGGGTGGTTCTACAGCAGTGATGGACATTTCGGCTCTGCTATTTCTAGGTGTGCCTGTGAGAAGCACATTGGCGATGGAAAGGTTTTAAAGGACGGATACAAGACTACAGAGCTCTAAAGAATTAAAATTTGTCAGCAAAATAGATGAACAAGCTCCTGTGCTGCTGGTAAGACACAGCATGGAATGATGTCACCATCCCGGCCAGGCCTAATAGAGCAGAAAGAGGTGGTCGGTAACCTATAGAAGTTTGTGTACACCAGCAGGAGATCAGAACTGCTCTAACTCTGAAATAAAGCAAAGTCAGAACAGCTATATATTTGGTAATAGTCTCTATTTACCTTTGCTTATATGTTTCAAACTAATAAATGAGATGAGAGTACTGCTTAAGGTTTTATTTAATATTTTTTTGACTTGACTATTTCTTTTACTAGTTTGTTACTGTGAAACTATGTTTTGATAACCTATGTTAGAACCAGCTTCGAGCTGTTTGTCTCATGCATGATGAGCTATCGTCCTTTACTATATATCAAACCAGACAGAAGATGTGGTTGAGTTGACTTGTTTTGGCTGCTTTTAGTCTCTGTCTCCAGTAAATTCTCAAAATTGATAGGCACATTCACCACAGCTATGTTTCAGGGTATGGTGCCCATTGGCCTGGTTCTTGTGCCGCTATTTCGGTTGATATTGAGGCTTCAAATCCACAACTAATCATTACTTGTGGACATGGACTTAAGACTTGAACACTTGGAAACTAATCTCTACATGCCATGCCTTGTGCTTACAACCTGTTGCTACTCTATGGCACTTTTGTTTTGGACTGTATGGGTGCAGCAATTAGGCACCATATGATATTACATCCAGGGCCACTGTTTTTGTTGACCAATCTACCATTGATCCACTTTAATGGAGAGAGTTGCGTATTTCTTGGAGCGGTTCCATGGCTTGGACCTAATGTGTTGTAAAGGGTTTTTGTGGGAAGACTCCTTTAGTGTGGTACTTTTCCCATTTCTATAGGTTGGTATAGGCCCCGGTCCAGGTTATCATTTTCACATCAAATCTAAACTTTTCTAAAAGCGATAAGACAGCATAAACAATGACTAAATGAAAATGTTCTTGTCTTTCATTGTCTACTCATAACAATTCAGCCGCTTTACATGAGCCTGAATGCAATGACTGGAAATGCACAAAGAATCTTACAATTTTGTTCTATGAATACCAATGATGTAATTTACAGATAGATACTAGTTATTAGTCACAGAAGGTGACAAATGAGCATGAGCTGGGAGGCTGGAAGATGATGAGCAGAGAGTGCGGAAAGGTGGCTTTCACTCAAGGTCAGGAATTGTCATCAAGGATTCCTCAACCAGGAGACGTTACCTTATATAAACTTGTGATATTCCTGAAAACTTTTATTGCATTTTAGTAGAGTCGGTATCTTGACTAACACTACATGCCGACAGAATACAGCAAGCCTCACAAAGGTGAAATGTATTATATCCATTATATATCATGCATGGAGAATCCTGGAAGACTTACATTTGTTTTGGCCATGGTCAAAATGGTCACGTTCATGGATGGTAAAATGCTTGTCTTTATGAATGATACTGTGATCTCTTTGATGATCTCAGGGTTTTGGGGTATCCTATTAATCCTATCACTTAAAGGGGTTGTCTCACTACAAGGAATGCTTATTAGGTTAAAGATCTTGCAAAAACAAGTCACTTTGCACTTTGTGTCCATTAACTGTGTCCTACCTATTCCTAGATATCCCCTCTTGTATGGGCTGCATCAGTTTCTCAGGTCACTATAGCTACAGACCTGTTCAATCTCTCATGATAGGCTGCCAGTACTGTTCGCTATAGCTACAGACCTGCAGGCCAGTAGTAGCCACTAAATGCTCCCGAATTCAAAAATGAAACTGAGAAAACAGACTGAAGTAAGATGAATCGATGTAGTCAGACAACCCCTTTAATTACAAGACATTTAGAAGACTACTTGAAGCTGCACTAAGGGAGGTATCATTGGCGCATAGTGATACTACCACTTTCAGTGGTCCATGGACTGCAAATGGGACAAATGGGCACAATGCCATGGTTGGAGCCATAGTACCCTGGTTTTCATCCAGAACTATCATAAAGAATGTGTTCTGTACCCCTTTCATATGATCTCAGTTGAGCATTATTCAGGATACAAATTATACTATGACCCACATCAGTTCCCAATGGGTCCTACAATATGGGGCTCCTAATGGGGGTAAACACAAAAACTCCCATTCAGGTCACTGTCATAAAAAGGTAGAGACCAAAGTATGAATCACCCAAATGTGACCACAACCTCTGAAATCTTTATATTTAGGAAGCACACAATATGGCAAAATATCAGCTCACCCGAACTAGTAGATCTTTTTTCACTGGAGGAGGCATGGTTGAGTCAAGCCATTTCTCTGATTAGGATCAAGCATGGAAAAGAAGCCAGCTTCCATCCAGGAGAGAAAACGATTAAAATTCCAGCATTTATTTATTAGCATAGCTTGTATAAAAAAAATTGTATATCCGGATTATAACAATCTTTAAGACAAACATATAGCACAAAGCACAATGACGCATTTTGCAATGGAGTATTGAGTCATAGCATATAAACCGGATCATTTGGAGTAAAACTTTAACTCCTCCCCAAGTCATGTGAACAAACCTAATCTAGATCCGACAGGTGAATGAACACCTTCATATATAGTGTATCCGAATAATTGAAAAATAACAAAGCAATATAAAAAAGCAATATCAAAAAACAATTACTGTGAGTATTCCCATATATCAAGCAGTTAATACTGATATGATATATCCAGCTTCACATACAAGCCTCGCGGGATCCTGGTTTCAAAGTGGAAAATCCTCTCTATTTAACAATTTTTTACACAAGTCACCTCCCCTCTTTGATTGGACAACCTTTGAAGGTAAAAGAGGACATATCCCCTGAATGCAAGTGTCCAAAACCTGTAAAGCCAGCTCACCTGCTCCAGCGTATCAAAGAGTAATTGCGAGGGCGCACAGAGAGTCCAGGGGCAACTGGCAGTCCAAATCGAAATATATTCAGCACCAATAAATATCCAAAAATGTATTATTAATCCATTAGAAAATAATCCAGAGGAGCAGACAAACTGACGCGTTTCACATTTAACAACCCTTAGCTGTATATCCCCTTAATGTGCCTAAGGGAAGTGTTGAGATACATTGGAATAGTTGAATGAAACCTGTTTAAGAGAATCTGACAGATGTCTATGGTTGCGGATCTTTAAAGGGCCTGTGGTGCAGCCTCATATTGAAGATTACACTAGGTACAGTTAATCAAATCAGTTAATGAAATGTAACTGTACTTATTTAACCAATTCATCTCATTCCGAGCGTTAGTCAGAAATAAGCTAGGGGACAACAAAGAACCAACCGTTGGGGCTCTCCAAGGTACAAATCTTACATCTGATTGTAGATTTTTTTTATAGATTTTTTTATATTTTCATTGATATATAGGAAATGAGGGCTATAAGTAGTTAATAAAGTCATGTTATTATGTGGTGTTCGTTTCCCATTCATTTTTCTTTTTGATAAATCATTTCCATTGATGCTGGAAACCTTTAAATGACCTTATTTAACGTACTGTCCGAATAAGAACGTAATTTCAATTGTATGCAGCTTGTTCCTGTTGTAAGTAAGAAGTTGGATCCAAACAATTTCACTTTATGAGGATGAGTTCCCCTTTGAGCATGTTATTGATAACTTGCCTGGGATGGAAGGAACTTTCCAAAAGTCTAGAATTACGGGCTGTCACCTTTCTATATAGGGTAACCAGTATGTTCTCCCCACAAGAACATCACACATCAAGGTAATTGATACTCTTAAATTCAAAATTGTGAGTGAATCTTAAATTCATACTATTGCTGTTTATATCATTTAAAAACATTTTAGCCATCCTTTGGTTAAACATCAGAAGCATATCCTCTGATGTGGGAGGAGAACATGTTATTTTCATGAAAGAGAAACTTTTCCTTCCACAATGACATGTAGATGTTTGCTTGGAAGGGTGACAGGCGGGCACCCATGGATGTCCCTGAATTTGGAGGAAAAAATTCCCATAAAAAATGAAGAAATTGTGAGTTAATAGATATTCTACTATAATTTGTTGTTTCTCTGTGCTATATTTACTGTATTTGTGGAGATGGTATGTAAGGGAAGAGAAAGCCTGGAAATGTGGGATGCATAGATACAGACCAACCAAATCACAAGACAACCAGGTCCACCTCTCCGGTCACACCATTTCCTCCATGACAGAAATGAGGTGCTTGGTATCACTCAAATATCCAGGTAATTGGACTACAAAAGGTTGGAGTTTTGAATCAATCCTCTCTCCCGTCTCTCATTCAAAGAGCCAATATCCAACACAATTGGTCTGAATGGAGGGGAAAACTCCATTATGTAGTTCGGGTAGAGCGTGATACATGGAAATTATGGGATTTTGGACAATTAGTTTATCTGCCAGGGCCTGAGTCAAGACACCCAACTGGACGCCGCTTTTAATCTCTGTGTGTATTCTGGAGTTGGGTCACAACAAGTGCCTTGTATGTATCTGTCTTATGCAACATAGAAAGATTTTCTCTTCAATACAGACTTGTATCCAATCAAACCAAAGTCACCCCTTCCCCCCTTATCAGCAGTTCTTATAGTTAGTTCACGGTTCATCTTTGGTTCTTTCAGAGCATTTCTTTCTGCTTTTGTAAGGTTATTATTTTTGCTATTAGATGTAACATCCAAAAGGTATAATAATCCTACAAAAGCAGAAAGAAATACTCTGAAAGAACTAAAGATGAACCGTGAACAAACTATAAGAATTGCTGATAAAGGGAGTAGGGGCTGTGGTTTTATTGGATACAAGTTTGTATCAAAGAAAAAATCTTTCTATGTTGCATAAGACAGATAGATACAAGGCAGTTAGTCATGATATAACTCTAGAATACACACAGAGATTAATGTGTGTCTTAAAAAGCGGCGTACAATCCAGTTTGTTGAATCAGGCCCTGGCAGACAAACAAATTGTCAAAAATCCCATAATTTCCATTTATCACGCTCTACCTGAACTATATGATGGGAATTTTCCCCTCCATTCAGACCGATTGTGTTGGGAATAGGCTCTTAGAATGAAAGACTGGGGGAGAGGATTGATTCACAACTCCAAGCTCTTGTAGTCCAATTACCTGGATATTTGAGAGATACCAATCACCTCATTTCTGTCGTGGAGGAGATGGTGTGGCCGAAGAAGGGGACTTGGTTGTCTTGTGATGTGGTTGGTCTGTATCTCTGCATCCCACATGTCCACGCTTTTTCCTCCCTTACCTTCCATCTCCACAAGTACAGTAAGTACAGCATGGAGAAACACCAATTTATAGTAACAGCAGAAGAATATCTATTAATTCACAATTTCTTCATATTTGATGGGAATTTTTTTCCTCCAAATTCAGGGTACATCCATGGGTGCCCGGCTCTCCCCCTTCCATGCAAACATCTACATGTCATTGTGGAAGGAAAAGTTTCTCTTTCATGAAAATAACATGTTCTCCTCTCACATCAGATGATTTGGTCGATATATTGACAACCTGCTTCTGATGTGGGACCAAAGAATGGCTAAAATGTTCTTAAATGATATAAACAGCTTTAGTATGAATTTAAGATTCACTCAATTTTGAATTTAAGAGTATTAATTACCTTGATGTGACACTCACAGGTTCTTGAGGGGTGAACATACTGGTTACCCCATATAGAAAGGTGACAGCCCATAATTCTAGACTTTTGGAAAGTTCCTGCCATCCCAAGCAAGTTATCAATAGCATGCCCAAAGGGGAACTCATCCTCATAAAATGAAATTGTACGGATCCAACTTCTTACGAAAAACAAGAACAAGCTGCATATGATTGAAATCACGTTCTTATTCAGACAGTGCATTAAATAAGGGTATTAAAAAGGTTTCCGGCATCAATAGAAGTGATTTATCAAAAAGAAAATGAATGGGAAATGAGCACCACATAATAACATGACTTTATCAACTACTTATAGCCCTCAATTAATTCTATATATCAAGAAAATATTGAAAAAAAACTATTCTATTGAGTCCCGCAGAAAATGCATATACCATCTGGAAATAGTGCAAATGTAGCCCACATAGGGCTATGTCTGCTGCTCTATTATCCTCTATGGGGCTGCTGGGGCTGCCTCCGACTTGATACCCTTTTCCACGGTACCCCAACAAATACCTGCAATATGTATGGTGAACCTACTCTTACCTAGATGGCCATAGAGGTAACATCTGGTATCTTGCCCCTGGTATGTATTGTGCTAACACCAGCATTGGTGACAAGCTACATTACGCTAAAGCCCACATATGTTTTCTTCATCCACAATCAAACATAATTGAAGCATTGGGATCATTAACTCAATAACAAGATACTAAGGTCTGGTTTTGTTCTGAGAAAAAGCTGAACACCGAATGTTATTGTGTGTGCTGAATTTCAGTTTTAGATGAAAAGAGAAAACTAAGAATAGAAAGAATGGAGGCGAATGACACTAAGAGGTCAAAGTCATAATGAATTTTGAAAGCTGGCTTCATGTAGTGCAATATGAGTGTTGCACAATATAATGTCTCGGAATGACTTCAATGTAAACTACAGCTATTGTGAAAGACGTAGTGTGGTGACACATTGTATACACAGGGGATAATAAAGGTCCTACAATGCTATAAACACTACTACAAGCTACCGGGAGCTTTTACCGTAAGATGTAGGAGACAACAAGGTAATCTTATGAGGGTTAAACAGATACAAAGACTCTGTTCACATCTGGGTTCCATTCTTCTTGATTATAAGATTAGGACATTGAAAGTGATGAAGTGGCCGATCCACACACAACAGACACCAAGGGCGACATGTATGATTTTGGCGCCCAGGCGCCATTTTTATTGTGTGCATTAGTAGTGTAGAATGCGCCTGAATCTATAAACCTGTTCTACTGCGGGTCATAGATTTAGCGCTTTCTACCTACAAAGCGACACTTCTGGCTCAGATAAACCACTTTTAGGGGCCTTTTCATACGGCACAGGACAAATACTGGTCGGTTTACACACACGGTCGCCGGGGGGATGGCTTTTCTCCGCGGTTAGCAGAGAAAAGCCCTCCCCCTTCACATAGACATGTTCTATGTTTTTCGGGCGGCCAGCGGTCCGAAAAACCGCCGGGTGGAAAACCCATGCAGTTGGGACTACTGCGCGGGATTTGCATGGAAGCCCTTGTAAAAAGTTTTCACCCAGTTTGCAGCCGGTTTTCAAAACCGAAAACCGGCTGAAAAAACGGGTGAAGACCCGTGCCATAGGGACATGACCTTAAAGTGCTCTGCCTGCTCCAACAGTAATGCGCCTGGATTTGCCGTACTGAAGCTATAAATGTGTAGCTTCGTCCGGTTGTAGCGCGACACACCTCCAGCACGCCCCCCGCTCTCAGACGCATTACACAGTGCTGCGGGCGTTCTGTAATGCATTGGAGTGCGCCTGGTTAAAATAGAGCAAACAGGACTGCGCCAGTTTTGTGGCTAAAATGACGCCGCTGATAGATAATGGAGTTGGTCAGTGTCCATCATGTTACTGGAGAAAGTTTGCTATTTTTTGCTAGGAAATATGATGGAATCTCAATAGATCCTCCAACACAAATAAAGCATTTCAGTTTGTATAAGATTTAGAATACACGGTTGCAGTGCATTACAAGATTAGCAGATTTTCTTGTCTTTCTAGCATTTCCCCAATCAAAGTTAAAGGGATTGTCACATCTAGCTGTTCCACTCTTTACAGCCGGCTTCAGGCTCCCACGTCTTGCTCAGGCTGTGGGTGAGTTTAAAACAGTGACTGACATTTCAGCTCTGCTATTCCCAGACATTGGTGATGGAGGAGCTTTGAAAAGAAATCACACTGTCCGAGCACAATATCTGGCTGTAAATGCGAGGTAGCAGATCCGTATTTGCCATGAGAGAGATAAACTTCTATGTTGCCAAGAGGAACTGTTATCTGTGTATTTACATACAAAAATAGCAATGTCACTGCAGACCTGACAGCACGACACAAGACTACTGAGCATTCTGAGTCTAATTCTAAAGGGTTAAACTTTTGATCAGTAAGCTTCTGTGCTGCTGATCGGACACAGAAAGGAGTGAGGTCACCATCCCGGCCACGGCGGGTAAAGTAGGAAACCTTCTGTAAACAAGCAGGAGATATAAACTGCTCTAACTCTGAGATTAAGCAAACTCAGAACAGCATTAATATTCATTATTTATTGCACTTCTCGCTTAAACTGATGCTTCATGTACTTCATTTCTTCTTGTTCTGGCCTTTGAATTATGGCTATGGGTTAAAATTCATTTGATACTAGATCAAATTGTTCCAAATTAGAAGAGTCTTTTTGAAAGTCAGCTTCTTTTTTTAAATGAAGCGGGCTCTGGGGTTCAAGCTTGAGGAAACTGTGGTTAGCAGCCAGTTGTTTAAGCAAAGCTCTTTGCCATGCATTTTCTTGAAGTGGTCACTACAGGGGAAATGTGGTATTTGCATGCTGACCTTTTAAAGGGCCAACATGTAATAAATTAATGATCTTCACCAGTTTTTGCTGTACACTGCCGGTTCTATAGATGCATGAATAGACGTATGGCCAAGCTTGGTGCAATGTGCCCCTGACGACACATTTTAATGCGCCAAAGTTTGGCCTCCTTCTAACTGGGTGTCCTGCAGCCCCTCCCTCTCTCTACTCTGAATGGCTAAAGGCCCTGCCATGCTTCCCTTTTTTAAGGAGCCCCTTGCTCTAAATAAATGTATTTAACCCTTTATAACTTATACACATTAGGTGACATGTATGAACGGGGCTGCGCCGGAATTCTAGCCTCAAAAAAGCTGTAGTAGACCAGTTCTATAGATGTATGAACAGGCGCACTCCAAACGATAAGTGCCTCGGTACTGCACCAAAGACACTTTTTAGCGCACCAAAGGTTTGGGGTGTTCTGGGGGCGCCGCACCACATTAGTAGAAGTAGACACATTTATGATTCTTTGACGTCAAAACAGTTAGAACAGCCAGACCAGGGTAAAGGTGGTGCCTGAGCCAGACTTGTGGTATTGGTTCTACACTGCTCTGTATGTATGACCTGCAGAAGAACAGCCAGACCAGGGTAAAGGTGGTGCCTGAGCCAGACTTGTGGTATTGGCTCTACACTGCCCTGTATGTATGACCTGCAGAAGAACAGCCAGACCAGGGTAAAGGTGGTGCCTGAGCCAGACTTGTGGTATTGGCACTACACTGCCCTGTATGTATGACCTGCAGAAGAACAGCCAGACCAGGGTAAAGGTGGTGCCTGAGCCAGACTTGTGGTATTGGCTCTACACTGTCCTGTATGTATGACCTGCAGAAGAACAGCCAGACCAGGGTAAAGGTGGTGCCTGAGCCAGACTTGTGGTATTGGCTCTACACTGCCCTGTATGTATGCCCTGCAGAAGAACAGAGTCATACATTCTGGAGCATTCAACACTGCCTTAAATGAGTTGTCTCACTACATCAATTCATCTTACCTCAGTCCTGTTTTCTTGGTTTCATTTTGAATTCAGGGGCGTGTTTACTGGCTTCCACTAGGCTGCAGTAGAAGCCAGGTCTGTAGCTATAGAAACCAGTGCTGGCAGCCTATCAGGAGAGCTCGAACAGGTCTGTAGCTATAGCGACCGGAGGAGCTGATGCAGCCCATACAAGAGGGGATATCTAGGAACAGGTAGGACACTGTTAATGGACATATATTGTAAAGTGACTTTTTTTTACAAGATCTATAACATAAAAAGCAATCCTTGTAGTGAGACAACCCCTTTAAAGCAATTTAGAACTGGTCTGCCAACGACCAGAATTCATACATGTCGCCCATTATGTACACCATACACAACATACATCTATACATACACAGGGACAACTTACCCCCTAAAAGGGATTTCTGGTGTTTCTATAGCTTTAAGAAGCTAATATATTTTTCTATGCCTCTGATTTGAATGGATGGAGCATCCTTGCTCCTCAGCTACTAATATATAGCACAATGATGTATATATGTTATTTATGCTGTAGATTCTAGCACTAGTGTTTGCTTCTGTTCCTTCTTCTGACACCCTTGGGAGTTATTCTTGCAAACCTAAGGGTTTTCTATGTGCATTTATATTTTGCCATAATTCATTATGTGCTACTGTTTGTGCTATTAAGCATATGTTTGCCCATTTGGGTGCATGGTGACCTTGTTTATGTTTAAAACTTGTGCTTAAAGGGAACCTGTCACAATGATCATGCTATCTGAGCTGCAGGCAGGATGTTATAGACAAGAAGAAGATGAGGATACATAATATTGTAGGGAAAGTTTCATCAGAACTTGCTCTACTGCTTATTCTGGATTAAGGAGTCTAGTAGGTGGTCTAATCAGTGATTGACAGCCTTCCTGGTATGAGTGTGCATACGGAGATAGCTGTCAATCACTGATAAGACGGCCCATTGGACTCCTTAAAGGAGTATTTCCACCATACGCATTGAAGGCATATCGATATGACATGTGCGGCTCCCACCTCTGAGAACTGCACCAATCTTGAGAACAATCTCAAAACCTCTCAGTTTTGAACGGAGAAATGGTCTGGACTGTCTCATTGAAACCAATGAGTTCAACCAAGTTCCAAGTACAACCAAGCATGCCGTTCAAAGAGATTTTGCTGCTCGTACTCAAGATGGGGCCAGAGGTGGGACCTGCACATATCAGATATCGATGGCATATCCTATCAGTATTCCATCAATGTTTATAGTGAGACAACCCCTATAACCCAGAATAACCCCTTAACGAACCTGGACATATGAGTACGTCCCAGGGTCGCTAAGGGGCTTTGCAGTGGGATCGCTCCGTGATCCCGCCACACAGCCGCCGGGTGTTAGCGGCTAATTGCAGCTAACACCCGGCGGTTACAGCGTGGGGGGGGGGGAGGCAGTGCTGCCCACCCGCGCTGTTTAACCCATCTTAGCGGCAGCGTCTAAATGAATGAAAAACTGTGCCGGGCACCATTCTTTACTTCTGCGTAACTGCAGGGATCCGATCGCTGAACATGGCAGCAGGAAGCCTTGTAAAGGTCTCCGTTGCTGCCATGTTTTGAATTTCCCCACTTCCGTCCCCAGGCTGGAAGTGGGGAAACCGCCATCTTTATACACCCTAATGCATTGTCTATGCAATGCATTAGGCTGTATTAACGATCGTGCCCCCTAGTGGTGAAGCACCCTAAGGGGAACTCAATGTTAAAGTAAAAAAAATAAAAATAAAGTTTTAAAGTGTCAAAAAAAAAGTATTAAAGTTAAACTCACCCCCTTTTCGCCATTTTACAAATAAAAAAATAATAAAAAAGATATGGTGTAGTGACAGCAAGGTTATTGTGGGTTATAGGCAATCCTGAAGAGATGGGTTTTCAGGTTGCTTTTGAGGCTGGTGAGAGTGGGGGAGAGTCTGAGGTGTTGGGGCAGTGAGTTCCAGAGTGTGGGGGAAGCACAGGAGAAGTCTTGGAGAACGTTATGTGAGGAGTTGTACTGTAATGTCTGAACCGGTTTGGGTTGGGCGGGCTCTGGACTCTATTGGCTCCTGAACCTGTCACCCCATTTCAAGTGGATGTAAAAATAAAACTGAGGTGTTCCAGAAGATGGATAAATCACATAAAATAGAATTTGCCTGTTGTCAATTGAGCACAATTTCACTTTGCCCCCAATTAACCCGTGGTATGCCACCTATATCCTTTCAAATCATCATCTTAAGACCCTTTTAGGCCCCCAAGTTGGAGAAAGCCTGCATGCTATATTTGTGAAGACGATGCCCTTCACGTCATTTGTCACACGCACACTGCAGTCATCATTACTGCAACAGATGCTTAATGGATGGCCACGTGTAAAGGATCACTCTTTGCTCAGATCTATTACCGGGTGGGATTCACTGAGTCTGCACGTCGGTGGTATTTCCTGACTTCTATATCCCTCTCTGCATTTCTTACTCAGGACAATATCTGACTAGCACTATGTGTGCTAACCTACATAGAGCGCTGCTGATTCATGTATCTGGGCACCAGACACCGACATGATAAATGCTCGACCTGGAAACCATAGACTTGAAGGTCCTGTGCCTTTAACTCAGGAATTTGAAAAAAAAAATATATATATATATATATAATATATATATATAATATATATATATATATATATATATATATATATATATATATATATATACACACATATTGACCCTTTATAATAATGTTTTTTTTTGCTAAAAAAGAACCCTGATAGTAAAATATTCATTTGCATATGGGTAAACTTACGCGACTCAAACCCCATCTTCCAATCTCTTTTTTTTTTGCTAGTGCAATTCATTCCAGGCAGAGATCTGTGCTTGCTGCTTCATACAATTTTAAAGTAGAGCCCCAGGCAAGGGTGAAGAGCCAAAATTTCAACCCGGTCTTATTAAATCTCATTAGTACGAGATATGGATTTTGGCTCCATTGCTGCAGAGTGAAATTGTACGAGTCCCTGGGCAAAGAAGTCTTATACATTACAAAATTGTACATAGAGACTCATAAAATATACAGAGGTGTCTGGTATTGGTTAAATAAAGTACTAGATCGGTTAAATAAAATATTGCAAGTAGGAGGATTTAATCAGAAAGCTTAAAAGGGACCTCTTCCCGGGATAAGTCCCTGTATTTGTAGTGTTTCTATAGGTACTCTGATAATACTTAGCTGCAAGGTACAGTGGCACCCGTGGAGGCTTTGAGGGGGAGTTTGTGGGATGGAGCATGGACATAATCCGTGTCGGACTGGGTTGCCTTGGATAGAGCAGTGAAATTAATTTTTGAGATCCACCAACGAAGATTCTTGGGGCCAACCAATAAAATTGATTCTTGGGTCTCGCCATTGGAGTTTACTCTTGGGTCCCACCATCAGAGTTGTTTGTTAGGGCCCCCCGTGAGGTTGTCTTCTGTTAGACTCTTGGGGCCCTGATATATTAGGGCTACATAATTATGTGAGAGCTTGGACCCACCAAACGGTCCTCTGGTATTGTGGTGGGCCAGTCCGACACTGGCTGTCCCCCAAGGAGCCAAAATTTGGTTGTTCTCCACTGTTAGGAAGCTGAGATTACAAGGAGGGAGAAGAATCAGCTAGCGACACACTTTGCCCCTAGACCTTTGGGACCCACCATTGAAGTTTCTTGGGGCCTACCAATAAAATAGATTTTTTCGGTCCTACCGTCAGAGTTGTTTGGTAGGGCCCACCTGTGAGGTTGTCTTCTGCTAGACTCTTGGGGCTCTGACCTATTAGGGCTACATAATTATGTGAGAGCTTGGGCCCACCAAACGTTCCTCTGGTATTGTGGTGGGCCAGTCCGACCCTAACTGCCACCCAAGGAGCCAAAATTTGGTTTTCCTCCACTGTTAGGAGGCTGAGGTTACAGAGGGGAGAAGAATCAGGCGGTGACACACTTTGCCCCTAAACCATAACCCCTTAACAACCACCTGCTGACTTTTGATGGCAAGCGGTGCAGGTCTTCTGTCTGCAGTAATGCCAAAAGACATCGTAATAGACAGAGGGGTTTTGGGGCTCCCGGCGCCGCAACTGCTCTAGGAACGGAGCTTTAGTTAACAGCTCCGTTCCTAGAGTAGTCTCTGTTAAAACCGGGGATCAGAGGAAGCCTTCAATCCCGGCGCTTAACCTTTTGATTGCCGGGATCCATGACCGCAGAATGATCAGAGGGTGTTCCCCTTCTCCATCGGATCATCAGGACCCCAGGGAATGTCTGTACAGTCAGCCCTGGGGACCTCTAGTGGCCACAGGGCTGTTTGTACAGTAAGCCTGCTGTCAGTGCATACTGTGTACATACAGTAACAAGCTATTACATTACTAAGTGTAAAAAAATAGTGTTGAAAAGTTATTCTTTAATAGGATAAAATAGATAAAGAAATAATAAAATAAAAATAAATATTTATTACAAAAATTATTATGCACACATTACACACATATTAGGTATCAACACAATCGTAATAACCTGTAAGTTAATTAAAGGTTATTTACTGTGAAATGAGAATCGTGTAAAAAAAAAGAATACAGAAAAACACTTTTTTTAGGTTCATGCAGTAAAAGAAATTCAAAGAATTCTGCAGCAATTTATTTGTAAACTTAAACTATGCCCCAAAAAGTACAACTTCTCCCGCATAAAACAAGTCCTCCTACAACTGCGTCACCTAAAAAAAAAGTTCTGACTGTTGAAACACAGGGAGGCAAAAACTAAAAATGTAGTTGGTCATTAAAGGGGTTGTCTCACTACAAGGATCGCTGCTTTTTATGTGAAAGATCTTACAAAAACAAGTCACTTTGCAATATGTGTCCATTAGCAGTGTCCTATCTATTCCTAGATATCCCCTCTTGTATGGGCTACATCAGCTCCTCAGGTCGCTATAGCTATATACCTGTTTGATCTCTCCTGATAGGCTGCCAGCACTGGTTGCTATAGCTACAGACCTGGCTTCTACTGCAGCATAGTAGAATCCAGTAAACACACCCCTGAATTCAAAGTGAAACTAAGAAAACAGGACTGGGATAAGATGAATCAATGTAGTGAGACAACCCCTTTAAGGCTATAATTGAAACTCCTATAGAAGTGAATGAGGAGGAAGGCGCTAGCACCGCCCTCCTCATTCATATGCAGGGTCAGATCGCAGCGAGTCGCGAGCGGCCAGAGAAGAGAATTTTCTGAAACGGGACCTCCCCTTTAACCCATTAGCGGCTGGCCGCCATCTTTTGGCGTTGTTGCAGACATCGGGGTTTGCGGCTTCCGGCGCAGCAGCAGTGCAGCTCCCCGGCGCTTAACCCTTTGATTGCCATGGCTCGTGACCGCAGCATAATCAAAGGGCTTTCCCCTGCTCTGTCAGGTGATCGGGACTCTGGTAACCCGATGGAGCCTGGGGAAACAGTGGTACAGTCAGCCCTGGGGACCTAGAGTGTGTCTATGTAACAAGTCTGCAGTCAGGGCACACTGTGTGCCGCCCTGATCGCTGCCTGTATCAAACTGACACAGATTATAATGTATTAGCATATATGAATATGTTAATACATTACTAAGTGTAAAAAAGAAAAAAGTAAAAGTTATCCCTTCATGGGATTTAAAAAAAAAAAAAAAAGTACAAAACATAAAGGGCGACATGTATGAATTCGAATGCGTACTTTTTTTTTACTTGGCGCCGACACTCCAGTTCTAAATAGATATAGAAGAGTGTAGAATACGAGAGTATGAAGATTTTTGGCGCATTACATAGAGCTTAATGCGCCAAACTTTGTATGGGCATAGAGTGTAATGCGCCAAACTTGGCGCACTAAGCTCTATGTAATGCACCAAAAATCTGTCGTATTCTACACTTTCAGAATCTCAAAATCCGAGCATTGAAACATTAAGAGGGCGACATGTATGAATTCGAATGTGTACTTTTTTTTTACTTGCCGCCGACACCACAGTTCTAAATAGATATAGATGAGTGTAGAATACGTCAGATTTTTGGCGCATTACATAGAGCTTAGTGCACCAAGTTTGCCGCATTACACTCTATGCCCATACAAAGTTTGGCGCATTAAGCTCTATGTAATGCGCCAAAAATCTTCATAATGTCGTATTCTACACTCTTCTATATCTATTTAGAACTGGAGTGTCGGCACCAAGTAAAAAAAAAAAAGTACACATTCGAATTCATACATGTCGCCCAAAAAGTGTAGAAAAAATAATAAAATAAATAATAAAATAAAAATAAATATTTCATAAAAAATAATTGTGCATACATTACACACACACAAAAAACTACACATATTATGAATCCACACGATCGTAATAACCTGTAAAATTAATCTAACAAGTTATTAATTATTAAGTATGAAATTTGAATGATGTAAAAAAAATTAAATAAAAAAAACTAAAAATTTGAAATAAAATTCTGCAATAATTTATAAGTGACTTTAAACTATTCCCTCAAAAATACAACTTGTCCTGAATAAAATGAGGCCTCAAACAACTGCGTCATTAAAAAAATAAAAAAAATTCTGACTGTTGCAACACAAAGAGGCAAAACCTACAAAAAAGTATTGGTCATTAAAGGAGTTGTCTCCCCACAGGGTTTCAAAGAATGCATGAAAGAAATTCTCTGTCACTTCCTGGTTCAGACTAATTTGCATAAGCTCCGTGCTTGTACAGCATAAGCTTTTAATTTGCTTTCAGATGCTAATTAGATTAGATTAGCTTCTCAAACTACTCAAAGGACTTCTTATCTGATCCCCAAAACAAAAGCCATAATTACAGAGCTGTTTACTTGAGATAAATCAAGCTTTTTACTGTCTGGCAGCACAGGACACTGACTGACACTGCTGACCTGTGTGATGACTCACTCTCTGTTATCTCATTGAACAAACAGCCTGGGGAGATTTGTTTACAGGTCTGTTACTGAGGGAACTGAAATAGCCATGGAGGTAATAAATTCACTTGTATCTCTTTAGGGAAAACAGAGGAACAATGCAATATATTTGGAAAATGTCTTTATTTTGTGTTCCCTACAATTTGAAAGCTATTCTTTGTAGCGAGACAACCCCTTTAACTACTTTTCAGGCGTTCGGCTTAAAGAGAACCTGTCACATAGATTATGCCCCCTTGCTGAGGACAGCACAAGTCAGTGTCAGACCTGCTGTTCCCAGCACTGTGCCCCTTATTCTGTAAGGGTATGTTCACACGGGGTAATTTCGGCGTGCATTTTGCCACGTATTTGCGCTCTAATACGGGCGCCCAAATTACGGTAATCCATAGTTCTCATAGAGAACGTGGTAGCTGGGGGGCCCATTTCACTTTTTGCACTAGGGCCCCGGAGCTTCAAGTTACGCCTCTGGAGAAGGGGATGACTGAAGGACTGGTGATTTTGTTTTAGGCGAGCCCAGTAATACTGCTAGCATCAGGCAACTTGTGTCCGCCATTTCGGGTAATCTCTTTTACCGCCATTTATACGATGCTTCTAAGAAATAAAATGTCACTGCCTGACTATAATCCCCCCCATGCATTTCGGCAGAGCGGCAGAATTGGCTAAGCCCATTGAGCGAGCGGCTATTACATTCCGCCTGTTTATTGTACACATAACAGCGTTTGAACTCCTCGCAGCAGTCTTAAACAAGATGTTTGTCATCCAATCTTTTATGTGCAATCATATTAAAAAACCTGCGGAGGCTTCTTCCTCTTTTATACACGCGCAGGATAGAGGAAAATAGGTAATAATCCCTTATTTCCCTTGTTCCGTTCTGCATAAAATGAATAATCTATTTCAGTTTTTTTTTCTCTTTTTTTGCACAGAAAGAAAATCAGCATTTTTGGTTTTAGAGAGATGATTCAGAGCGGCAGCAAAGAGTGAGTGCTCTCTATGGGCTTTTTAAGGGGACCCTCCCGCTCTCCTGACATGTCTGCTTTACTAGATACTTGTGTTTCCAAAAAAATAACAATTTGGTCGCGTCGATCCTCAGTTATTCCTCCGGGGAATGGGTTGTTTCACAGCATTGTTACCCTTCATTAGATGGTGTCATGCTATGTAGAAGAGCAAATAGTAACACTCACTTGTCCTTTATTCATATATTTCCAGGAGGAATAACAGAGGAATATCACACAGCTTCTTTGAAAAGCTTTTCCAGACTGTTATTTCACAGGGAATACAGGTTACTACTAAAAGAGAGAGCTGTCAGGTCCTGTATAAGGCTTCTTTCTCTGTTTTGTTCTGAATAAAAAGAATAATCTATTTCAGGTTTTTTTTTGGTTTTTTTTTTGCACAGATGGTAAATTAGCATTTTTGGTGTTAGAGAGATGATTAGAGCGAGTGATCTCTATGGGCTTTTTAAGGAGACACTCCTGCTCTCCTGACATGTCCGTTTTACTTATGAAGCGCTGGTACTAGTGTGAAACCCGTAGAGCCCTGTAAGGGCATGTTCACACAACAAATTTGGCCGCGGGTTTCGACGCGGTTTAATAACATGGTTTTCTGTTCACACGCCGCGATTTTGGCCGCGGTTGGTGCACGGCTGGGGCCGTGGCTAGAGCCGCGGTTTTCCCCCTGCCTATTAATTTGCATGGGGCAAACCCGCGCCGCAAGCCCAAACCACGCCCCACCCGCGCCGCGACCACGCCCAGCGCCGCAAACCCGCGTCGGGACACGCGAGTTTGCCGCGAGGTTAGGACGAGGTTTTGGCCGCGGGAGCTGCGGTGAAAGCCGCGGTCAAACCCGCGGCCAAAGCCTCCGTGTGAATGAGGCCTAATGCTTTTAAGTGCTTCTAATGCACAATAGATAGGTTAACTATATTCCAGTTTTTTCCTTGTTTTTAAGACTTATGAGCTAATTTAACCCCCTGCTGTAGAGCAAGCACTGTGGCCTTATTTTGCTTTACCCAGCTACCCTCCCCCGAGCTTTCGGATGTTGGATTGGAGCTTGCTGCTGGCTGCTGAATAGGCTTCATATTAAACGAAACGCATATAAATGTTGTGCCTCCTACTATAGCACAACCATAAAAGGTTAGTGAACTTCTATTTGCACGGATCACTATCTCATTTGTTTTACTGCACTAGGAGAGTGCCACCTTTTCTCTTTCTTTTCTCTTCTTTCTTATGTTTTACTTATACATGTATTTTCATCAAAATAACAATTCTGTTGTGTTGTTCCTCTGTTAGTCCTCTTGAAAACGGGTTGTTACACAGTCTGGCATTGCTACCCTTGATTAGATAGTTTCATGCTGTGTAGAATCGCAAACAGTAACACTCACTTGACCTTTATTCATATATTTCCAGGAGGAATATCACAAGGTTTCTAAGAAAAGCTGTTAAAGGTTATTACTAAAAGAGAGAGCTGGCAGATCCTCTTTAAGGCTTTTTTATCAGTTATACTGTATGTGCGTAGGATAGAGGAAAATAGGTAATAATTTCTTTTTTTTTTTTTCTGTATAAAATTAATGATCTATTTTATTTTCTTTCGTACAGAAGAAAAATTTTCATTTTTTTCTTTGAGATACGAGTGATCTCCTTGGGTTTTTTAAGGGGATGCTTCTGCTCTCCAGATATATCAATTTTATTAGATACTTGAATTTTTAATATAACAATTTTGTTTTGTTTTTCCTCTGTTATCCCTCCTGGAAGTTAGTTACTGCACAGTTCGGCATTGTTAGGCCATGTTCACACGGCTTATTCTGGGACGTAATTCAGTCCGTAATTACGCGCCGGAGTGCGCCAATTACGGGCTGAATCCGTCCCAGTAACTACGGTAATGCACAGTTCTCATAGGAACTATGGATTAGTCTCCTCTCCTGCTCGGCGAATACACCGCGGGGGAAGATAATTGACATGTCATTTTTCTAGCGGCGTATACGCGCGTAGCAATGACTGTCTATGAGCCGGCGAGATGCCGGCCCCCCGCTCCCTCCCCCGCTCCCGCCCCCGGCCACACGGCGTAATTGCGGGGCGGAATTACGCCCCGCAGTTAAGCCGTGTGAACATAGCCTTAACATTGATTGGACAGTGTCAGGCTGTGTAGATGCATACATAGTAATACCCAGTTGTCATTTGTTCATATACTTCCAGGAGGAATAATAGAGGAATATCACAAAGCTTTCAAGAAAAGATCCTCCAGAATTTATATTTCATTGTGAATTCAGGCAGTCCCCAACTTACACCGTTCCGACTTATATCTGTCCCCTAGTTACAAACAGAGACTTATGGGGCATGCTGGCACTTGTAGTTCCATGTTCCAAAGCAGATAGTAGCTGTGGAGCGACAAGTTCCAGCATGCCACAGCAGCACATGAGGTGAAAAGCAGGTGAAATCTTCTTAACAGGGGCACAGACAGCAAAACAAATGTAGCTGGAGTTACATTTAATAAATATACCTGTTCCGACTTACATACAAATTCAACTTAAGAACAAACCTACAGTCTCTATCCTGTTTATAACCCGGGGATGTCCTGTACAGATTTTTAACTGAACGAGTTATCTTTTTAAGGCCCACAAAGGTTATTTTAGCTGCGTCTCTGAATCATCTTTTCCATCTGCTTTTTGCAGGCCTTAATGAGTGACTTCACTAATAGAGAGCCATTAAGTGCAGTCGCTCATGTATCTGCAGGGCAGTCAGGCCCCAGGAGAATACGTCACACAGGACTATATCTGTCCTTGTCACCAAGTCAAGTGCCTGATCAGGACTAGCCCCTCTGTCTGTGACCGCCTGAGAATCTGCACTATTCCAAGACCACATAGTGCAAAGACGCAGGCTGTGATCAGCACTCTGCCGGAATGTAGGAAATACCTCGCCCAATGTCTTTCTAACGTTTGCACTAATTGAGTGACTCGAAAAACTGAAGGGGACGAAGCAGGAGAAGGAATCAGTGTCAGATCCATGTTCACACTGGGACTCATTTATGACAACTGTCTAATTGTAAGACTGTCCTTGTTTCCCATAGCAACCAATCAGAGCCCCCATTTCAATTCATTTACTACTCTGGAAAAATTAAAACTGAGCTGTGATTGGTTGCTATGGGCAACATGGACAGTCTTATGATTAGACAGTTTTCATAAATGGGGCCCACTATGCTTATTTTCAGAATCCTGGCAATTAGGGTATTTTATGTTACCATATTGGCCCAATGATATAGGTGAAATGGAGGGTTTGGTGGAGGTAGTGTTACCCTGAAAAGGGGTTGTCTAACTACAAAGATTAGCTGTCAACATATAGGGAACAGTAAATGAAGACAGTTTCCAAATGTATTGCTTTATTTTTCTTTGTTGAGGAAAAAAGTGATTTTTATCAGCTCTGAGTACACTCAGGTTTCTCTAGGTTACTGACCTGCTCTGCCCTGGTCTCCCCTTGTGTTTGTCTTATCTGATAGCAGGGATGACATCTTCACACAGGTTGGCACACAGAACTGCCAGCAGCTTGAGAGCTTGAGTGTTATCTGATCTAACAAACAAAGGAGACTATGGTTTACTATGGTTTAGATCAGAAGCTTCTCTATGTTTTAGCTAAACATCTCCTATGTCAGAGTAATTAGCAGACCTTTAAATACAGAGCTGATATGCTAATCACCCACTGTCTGACCAGAAAGAGACAGGATGCATGCATGAAAGCTGTTTTTGGCTGTGAAACAGTGTGGTGAGACAACCCCTTTATGCGTCAAGCTAATTGCCATCCCGATATGTCTATTTCAGTACAGTTCAGGAGTGGAATTCTGCATTGTGTTGTTCCTCTTTTGTTCCTCCTGGAAATATATGGGCAAATTTACAACTCCTGACATAGCGCTGGTTAAGCGAGAAACACGTTGAGTTATAGAAATCAGTCTATAAGGTTTTTACACTTCTTTTATGAAGTTGTTTTTAATAAATCTTTCTTATAGCATTTTACTACTGCCCCACTGAGGGTTTTTTATAGCAAGCGCCGGGACCAGCTTTTCTTCTACTCGTCAAATTTACAACTAGGTGTTACTGTTGCCCTGTGAATGAGGCATGTCCCTACATTGGACCCTGATATTGTTATGCTTTATTCTTGTATACATCAGTAGGGGCATGACAATAGCAATGATGACCATAGCAGCTGCTTTGGGCTTGTCAGGTATAAGAACATTGGTGGCCAATTATTGCTTCTTAAATATGTAGTGTGCTGTAAAAGAGAAAAGAGAGAACGGACGCACTTCGCGTAACACTGTGAGTTTAAACAGCAGTAATGGAAGGGGAATGAAAACCGCTCACCTTTTGTGCTTGTACAGGATGGTACAACTCATGTAGATGGCATCAAACGATGGGTAGCGAGCAGCCTGGTTCCGTAAACGTCTTCAGTTGGTTCGTTGGGTATATAGTAACCTTCTTTCATCTGAATGTATTGGATGAGGTACATAATACGGACCTATGGTGGCGCTCAAGCAGAAGGTATGCAAACCGAAATAATAAAGTGTTTAGCTTTTAGGAAGCGCGGCATGTGCCCATGCACCTTTATTCTTATTTATTTTATGCTTTATATTTTATGTCTTTTAATGACTGTTACTTGCTGAAATTAAAACTGACATAATTTATTTGGGACGTTTTCCGGTTCCTATTTTCTCGGCTTCAGCTAAAAACTTTATTTCGGTTTGCATACCTACTGCTTGAACGCCACCATAGGTCCATATTATATACCTCATCCAATACATTCAGATGAAAGAAGGTTATTAAAGGGGTTGTCTCACTACAAGGATTGCTTTTTATGTTAAAGATCTTGCAAAAACAAGTCACTTTGCAATATGTGTCCATTAACAGTGTCCTACCTATTCCTAGATATCCCCTCTTGTATGGGCTGCATCAGCTCCTCAGGTCGCTATAGCTACAGACCTGTTTGATCTATCCTGATAGACTGCCAGCACTGGTTGCTATAGCTACAGACCTGGCTTCTACTGCAGCCTAGTAGAAGCCAGTAAACACGCCCCTGAATTAAAAATGAAAACAGGACTGAGGTAAGATGAATCATTGTAGTGAGACAATCCCTTTAATTATTGCTTCTTATGTCACAGTGTTCGTTTCCTGTCATTAGATGGTGGGGCCCCTCTCACTTAGCAATGCCTCCCAATGTACTCTAGTTACACCCCTGCATCAGAGATACATACCTCCCAACTTTTAGATTTTGCAAAGAGGGACAGATTAGGCCACGCCTCCAACCACACCCAAACATGTGACATCACACAAAGGCACACCTCTAACCACGCCCAAATACATACATGCCAACTTTTTAGACCGCCAAAAAGGGAGACATTTGCAGGATTGCATTGTAGCCAATGATGAAATATTAAGGAAGTTGTTATGTGATATACAGCAAGGAAGCAATCAGATACTTTGTAAGCAAGAGAGTCGGTTTATTGATGAAAATCTATTTCCCAAATGAAAAAGAGGGACATTTATGGAGCTAAGAGGGACAGAGGGACAAGGGTTAAAAAATAGGGACTGTCCCTCCCAAATAGGGACAGTTGGGAGGTATGGAGATACATTCCCCAATGTATACTATCAACACATAGCAATGTACAAAGAGTAGCATAGTCAGCCATAGGCAGTGCTAAAAGGCATTTTGGGCCTTATGTATGAAAACTGTCTAGCAGTAAGACTGTTTTTGTTGCCCATAGCAACCAATCAGAGCTCAGCTTTTACTTTTCCAGTGCATTATATGAAATAAAAGGGGAGCTCTGACTGCTTGCTATGGGCAACAAGGAAAATCTTAGATCTAGACAGTTTTCATACATGTCCCTCCAAAAGTGTTTGCCCAAATTTAGCATGAACATAGCCTCATTCTATGTAGGAACACACCTATAGATAAGGGTAATGGTTTCGCCCAATTGTAAATGTATTCATACATTTCCAGGAGGAGTAACAGGGGAACAAGACAAAACAAGAAAACATGCTCCA
This sequence comes from Phyllomedusa bahiana, assembly GCA_025379985.1. Taxonomy (NCBI): domain Eukaryota; kingdom Metazoa; phylum Chordata; class Amphibia; order Anura; family Hylidae; genus Phyllomedusa; species Phyllomedusa bahiana. Next base: position 75,752 of record JAODAL010007736.1, on the reverse strand, counting down.
AAATTTTAGGTATCTACTAAAACAGACAAGTAAGAAGAGATGTCAGGTTTGTGCTACATACAGGAGGTTCACTTAGTAAGAGGATAGCCAGATTACATTTTTGCAGCCACATTACAATCACAAGTACCAAATGTTGGTTTAGGACATCCAGAACCTGATTTTTTTCTCTAGGCCCAACCTTAACCCTAAATTGAGGTTATGTTTTTTTTAGGTTTAGTAAGCAGTCACTCATCGTTCCGCAATGCTCCCTGTTGTGGGGAGTCCGGTGCAGCACCACTTCTGGTCCAACATACCAGGTAATGACGTTGGACTGGAAATGACGCTGTGCCCAGAACCCCACTTGACCTGGAACGCTGTAGATCAGTAAATTAAGTAGATGTCGACCGCCCATGGACTACGTACGTCTGGACGGTCAACTTCTAATTCTGCATGGACATTCTAGAATGTCCATGTAGACTGCGAAGCTGAACACTAATTGTATAGCTGTGCAGTAGAGAGTCGGCTCTCCAAAGAGAAGGCAGGGATAGATTATTTTCATACCTGCCTTCTAGATCATTGTATGTACAGTGCTCAATGAGCGCTGGATATACAGAATAGCAGCCTCCAAGCTTTGCCGACAGTCACTGCAAGAGCTGCTGGACCTTATCAGACAAGACAGCTTTGAAGTGACTCCAGGGGCCTGTATTTCCCCTGTAGGGTATTTTATGTTACCATATCGGCCCAATTATATAGGTGAAGCTAATTACCCTCCTGATATTTCTATTTTAATAAATAATTGCACACTCTATAGAACAAACAGTTCAGGAGCACATTTCTGCATTGTGTTGTTCCTCCTGGAAATGTATGATTCAGATTTATAACTAGGGACCTCATGCATGAAAACTGTCTTGGTCTAAGACTGTCCTTGTTGCCCATAGCAACCAATCAGAGCTCCCCTTTAATTTAATATAGTGCTCTAAAAAATTAAAGGGGCGTTCTGATTGGTTGCTATGGGCAACAAAGAAAGTCTTAGACCTAGACAGTTTTCATACATGTCCCCCTAGGTGTTACTGTTGCCTAGTGATGTATACAAGTATATTTTCCCTGTAACCACAGTTAGGCCGTGTTCACACGGCTTATTCCCGACGGATTTGTGAGCCGTATTGAGCTCACAAATTCGGCGTGAATAAGGGGCGGGGCGGGGCCAGAGCGCGGCGGGGGCGCCGCTCCCGGCCCCATAGACAAAGCATTGTTTACGGCGCGTCCGCGCCGTAAATAATGTGCATGTCACTTTCTCCCCCCGCGGCGGATTCGCCGAGCGGGGAGGAGCGACGGAATCCACTGTTCTCTATGAGAGCAGTGGATTACCGTAATGACAGGGATGGATTGGCGCCGTACTGAAGCGCAAATCCGGCGCGGAGTACGGCGCCAATCCGTGCCCAAATAAGCCGTGTGAACGAGGCCTTACAGAGTAAATCAGCAAAAAAAAAAAAAAAAAAAAAAGTTATGTAAAAAATACCCCCAAAAACCTTTTACTGACCTTATGGAGGGATAGGGGTGGGGTGGGTGGGGGTGGGGTGGGGGGGGGGCAATATGTAAAATAAAGTAATAAAAAAAATAAGAGCCAAAACTGAAACTTTAAGCCCCACCCCCAAAACAACCATAAACTTTTTATATAATAATAAAAAAAAACAAAAAACAAACAGGAAATGAAATGTTATAAAAAAAAAATACATACACTCACCGGCCACTTTATTAGGTACACCTGTCCAACTGCTCGTTAACACTTAATTTCTAATCAGCCAATCACATGGCGGCAACTCAGTGCATTTAGGCATGTAGACATGGTCAAGACAATCTCCTGCAGTTCAAACCGAGCATCAGTATGGGGAAGAAAGGTGATTTGAGTGCCTTTGAACGTGGCATGGTTGTTGGTGCCAGAAGGGCTGGTCTGAGTATTTCAGAAACTGCTGATCTCCTGGGATTTTCACGCACAACCATCTCTAGGGTTTACAGAGAATGGTCCGAAAAAGAAAAAACATCCAGTGAGCGGCAGTCCTGTGGGCGGAAATGCCTTGTTGATGCCAGAGGTCAAAGGAGAATGGGCAGACTGGTTCGAGCTGATAGAAAGGCAACAGTGACTCAAATAGCCACCCGTTACAACCAAGGTAGGCAGAAGAGCATCTCTGAACGCACAGTACGGCGAACTTTGAGGCAGATGGGCTACAGCAGCAGAATACCACACCGGGTGCCACTCCTTTCAGCTAAGAACAGGAAACTGAGACTCCAATTTGCCCAAGCTCATCGAAATTGGACAGTAGAAGATTGGAAAAAACGTTGCCTGGTCTGATGAGTCTCGATTTCTGCTGCGACATTCGGATGGTAGGGTCAGAATTTGGTGTCAACAACATGAAAGCATGGATCCATCCTGCCTTGTATCAACGGTTCAGGCTGGTGGTGGTGGTGTCATGGTGTGGGGAATATTTTCTTGGCACTCTTTGGGCCCCTTGGTACCAATTGAGCATCGTTGCAACACCTTGTGGAATCTATGCCACGAAGAATTGAGGCAGTTCTGAAGGCAAAAGGGGGGTCCAACCCGTTACTAGCATGGTGTACCTAATAAAGTGGCCGGTGAGTGTATATAACAGCCCAAAATTTTAGCCCTGTCCACAACAACAATAAAACTTTATATTACCTATATAGAAATGTTTGTGGCGGAAAATTGTGTCACAATTACCACTTTTGCTGTTAAAAGATACAGAAATAAAAAAAATGTGAAAAAAGTGTTATAGTGTCAAACCTGTGTGTACTAAGGATAAGGGAAATGTGCCCGGTCCTGAAGGGGTTTAAACATTCCGGTCAGGAATGGGTTAAAGAAATATTCTAGTTTAACATAATAAGAACTAAATAGGGTCAGGGTGAAGAATTAGAAAAAAAAAAAAACGATACCTGCCTCCCGGTTGCCGACTGCTGCCTTTCCATAGCTCTCCGGGGTCCACTCCTCTTCACATCTGGGTTCTCATTACAACACATAGTAGAGGCTCGTGTTCCATAATGAGTGAATGGACTGTGAGCCTCTCCTGTTTGTTGGATGGACACCCAGGACTGAAGAGGAGCAGATCCCAGGGAGCACTGAAGTGGCGGGGTACGGGGAGGTAATTATCATTTTTTTTTCCATTTTTCCCCACTTTGGTCCCATTCCATTTAGCTATTATTTTATTAAATTGAATGTCCACCTTAACCCTAAAAAACTCGTAAAAACCCTGAACCTGGGGTACTTATGACAAAACTCTTTTTGGGCTACACTGAATGTATGTGATTTGATCCGCATCAGTCAGGAGCAGCAGTGGCGGGGGATCAAATGGTATGTGATTTTTTTTTTTTTTTTTCGATTGTTCTTCACCCAGTTATTTTGTTAAACTGAACACCCACTTTAACCCTTAAAGGGGTGTTCCAGGAGTTATGAAAGTTTGATCGTCCGATAGCGCATGATAAAAAATAGAAGATAAGACTCATACTTACCTCCCGGACACTCTCGTATAGTCCCGGTAGCCGGTCTGTTCATCCAGGAAGTAAATGTGAACGTTCATCGTTCACGTGACAAGTGAATCCAATCATAGGTGCACATGAACATTGGTGGCACCAATCACATGAATAATGACCATTCATTGCTTCAGCGAGGATGGATGGACCAGCAACGGGACTGAACGGGAGTGTCCGGGAGGTAAGTCTTATCTTCTATTTTTCATCATGCCTCGACGGACCAACGAGCAGTTTTAACTTCTGGAACACCCCTTTAAAACCTCTAAAAACCCCTGAATCTAACTTAGGGTTTTGGTCATTTTTTTGGGTGATTTATGCCAAAACTCTATTTGGGCTGAACTGAATCTAAATGATTTGATCCCGGTTGGTGCAGAGTTGTTTCTAACACTTTTACAAACCTCCCTATCTCCTTTCACTGTGCTAAGATAGAAAACTGACACATACTTACCTCTCTCATCACCACCGTTCCAACGCTGCCAGAGCTCCAGTTTTCCCCTGGTCACTCACTTATGACATCACGTTCATGGATCGCATGGTACTGCAGCCAATCACTGACCTCTGTGGTCACATGTGACGGCAGAGGCTAGAGACTGGTTGGAGCATTGTGTACGTGACATCATTAGTGAGGGACATGGTGGTGGACACTGGAGCATTGGCAGTGCTGGAACGGTAGTGATGGGAGAGGTAAGTACAGTTTAATGTTTCATTTAAGCGCTGTGGGAGGGAGGTTTATAAAAGTCTTGGTAAAGCCCTTTAACTGTTATCTTGTTACAATGCACATCCACTTTCACTATTAAAAACCCCAATGCCTGAACCTTGATTATGGTTAGGGCATGCCCCTACGGAACGGGTTTTCAGCCGGATTTACAGACTGTTTTCGGTTTTGAAAGCCATCTGTAAACCGGCTGTCAACCTTTAACAAGGACCTTAAAGGGGTTGTCTCATCTCAAAGTTTCATAGGATGCATGAATGAAATAATGCTGCTTTGCTCTGTCACTTCCTGGTCAAGCTGTCTGTAATTAGCATATGAGCTCCATGTATTCAGACTTCTCTGTTTATTATGTTTATTAGTGTAGATTAAATAAATTACCTTCTACCAGGACAGGGGAAGCTGCTGAGCTGCTGAGCTAATTACTGTCTTTTGTCTGAAAGATCAGATAACAAACAAGCTCTCACTGTCTGAAGTTTTGAGCTGCCAGGACCTGTGTGATGACATCACTTCCTGCTATCAGATAGAACAAACAGCAAGGGAGAAGGAGTACACAGTTACTTAGTTACTTGGGAAACCTGAGAGCCCTCAGAAGGTGATAAAATCACTTGTAGCTCCTTAACAAAAAAAGATGAACAAAGCAATATATTTGGAAAACACCTTCATTTAGTGTTCCCTACATTTTGAAAGCTATTCTTTGTAGTGAGACAACCCATTTAATAGAAAATTCTTGTAGCAGTCCCCACTGCACGGATTTTCTGCCGGGCAGATTTTTAGACCGCCGGTGGTCCGAAAAACATAGAACATGTTCAGTCTTCCGCACGGTTTTCGGGCAGAACATGAACATGTCGGTACGAATTGGGACGGCTTGAATCCGCAAACCGTGGAGAAAAGCCGCCCCCCTGCGTGCCACAAACAGACCAAATACTGGGCAGGATTTCCCGACCAGTATTTGGTCTGTGCCATGTAAACTCGACCTAAGCGTAAATTTTTGATGATTTATGCAAAAATTCTGTTTGGGCTGACCTGAATCTAATCGTCTTAAAGGAGTTTTGCCACGAAGTAAAATTGACATGGGCATTTCGAAAATTAAATAATAAACATTTTCACCATTCATCATTATTACAAATTCTGCACCGTTTTTATTTTAGCTGCTCCTTTAGTGATCCATTGTTTAGAGCTCATCTCCAGGGGATACGACCAGGGCTGAGAGCTCCTCAGTCCTGGTTGCACATGCTCAGACATCACCTCTCTTCTCAGGCAGCTACTGAGTGTTCAAACCCCGGGTGCTGTCATTCTACTCCTGTCCTTTGGACTAGTTAATAATAAGTCAAACAGTGCAAATAAAAAAAGAAACCTCAGTGAGGTCTGTGCACTGAGGACAAAAAATCCTCAGTTTAAGTTCCTGCAGGGATTTGAACCAAGGACTCTTGTGCTGTAAAGCAAAAATGTTACCTCTGAGCTACAATGTAGCTACTTACAATTCTATACATAAACAGACCTTTCTTTCAATAGAGAGAAGAAAGGCCCGGTGATTTCATCCTGCTGGGTCACATGATATGCAATTCAAACAAATCACACACGCCTCCTTCTGAGCACACAGAGCTGAAGAGCTGGATGCAGGAGGTAGGAAATGAGATCGTGGCAAAACCCCTTTAATTCAGGTCAAATCTGACATTGATCCGAATCCAAAGCGCAACACTGATCACTATAGAACCCAATAGTGATCTAAGCTCAGTTCACGGGGACTTCAGGGATCCAGGTCTTGTGGCCGTGACAGAGACGTTAATCTCGGCCTCATTAGGGTCCTCTGAATGCAGCTTTGTGCTGCTCCAGCATTCACATGAAATTCTGAGTATGTGCCAAGATATAGCAAGTTAATCAGTCACTTTCAATTACCAGATCCGCACAACCCCGCGTCCCCCGTTAACCAGCACAGACAATAATACATTACAATGAAGCAAGGAAATCAAAATCCCATTTGCATTAAATGAATGTGACAGATATAACAAATCCGGCAGATGAGGGTGAATCAAACATGAATTTGCCTTAGGAACCTGCGGTTATCACCAGACATCTCATTTGCAGAATAAACTTTTCATTTATTACAAGGTAATGTCCTTGTTTTCATCTGAACTCTGATTAAAATGTATTAGGTTTTATCTTGAAATAAGGTTTATGCAATGAATCTGCTGCAAAAGTAATAGGACTTAAGAAGATAGAGGGCTGAACGGTGGGCCCTGTGGGTGTGCGACGTGTGCGGCCCTAACCTAAAATGGAAGGGGGAGCAGCTAGTACCCATAAAAGCCTATAGAAAGGCATCTGCAAAAGATGGATGTGCTTATTTTGATTGAGTAGTGTTCTTTAGGCAACTGTCTGGCGGTATTATTTGGGTACTAAATGGCGGAATTTTGCGGTATGTTTAGGAAGCCTCTAGATACACATTATTATGACCATTTCCTGTTTTTGATGTCGGCAGCGCATAGCTCATGAGGGAAGTGATGTGTAGTGAGCTGGCTTGGTGGGTGTATAAGGTGTGTGATAGGCTGTCTGCACACATATCCCGTGTTGATGCATTAGGTAAAAGGGGGGATATGTCAGAGTTGCAAAAAGGGATGTTTATTGGCTCTCGGGGCACAGCTGGTGGTATGTCTGAAACTGCACCTCTGCTAATCCAACTGAGTATGGGTTAGCAGAGGTGCAGTGACATCCGTCTGCTCATGGATCCCATACACAGTAGGGTTAGTGGAGGTGCAGTGACATCCGTCTGCTCCGGGGTCCCAAACACAGTAGGGTTAGTGGAGGTGCAGTGACATCTATCTGCTCCGGGGCCCCATACACAGTGACATCCAGTGACATCTGTCTGCTCAGGGGCTCCATACACAGTAGGGTTAGCAGAGGTGCAGTGACATCCATCTGCTCCGGGGCCCCATACACAGTAGGGTTAGTAGAGGTGCAGTGACATCTGTCTGCTCCAGGGCCCTATACACAGTAGGGTTAGCAGAGGTCCAGTGACATCCATCTGCTCCGGGGCCCCATACAAAGTAGGGTTAGTGGAGGTGCAGTAACATCTATCTGCTCCGGGGCCCCATACACAGTAGGGTTAGTGGAGGTGCAGTGACATACATTTGCTCCGGGGCCCCATACACAGTAGGGTTAGCAGAGGTGCAGTGACATCCGTCTGCTCCGGGGCCCCACACACAGTAGGGATAGCAAAGGTGCAGTGACATCCGTCTGCTCCGGAGCCCCATACATAGTAGGGTTAGCAGAGGTGCAGTGACATCTGTCTGCTCCGAGGCCCCATACACAGTAGGGTTAGCAGAGGTGCAGTGACATCTGTCTGCTCCGAGGCCCCATGCACAGTAGGGTTAGCAGAGGTGCAGTGACATCTGTCTGCTCCGAGGCCCCATGCACAGTAGGGTTAGCAGAGGTGCAGTGACATCCCTCTGCTCCATGCCCCATACACAGTAAGGATCACTAAACAGTTGTGTTACACACACAAGCGGTTGCCCACTGGTTCATTTTGGTGAAAGACAAGACATCATCATACGGTCTGTCCCAAATTGTTTAAAGGCACAGTAATCCTAGTGTATGGAAACTTTTGACTTTGCAGAAAGTAATAAAAATGCCTTAAACAATTCTCTCTCTCATTATTCCAGCATTTGGCAAATATAAATAATTTTGGTTCCTAATTGACCTAAAACTGGGACGGTTTATTCTAATTTCATGTCAGATACAGAGAAAAACAAGCAGATGTGTCTTTTTATATAGTGTATGGAAATGTCTGGTTTCAGCCATATACTGTATACATATACATTTGCATCTGACTCTTTATTGCTCCAGGGCATCTAAAAGAAAAAAAAGGACCTTTGCCAATACTGAGTCTCACCGTTTTGTGTGTACAGCTGCTATACAGAGCTAGATATGCCACTTTTGTATTGTACACCGTCTTTTTTTTATCACATTCCTTAGCACAAATACTAAGTGCTTCAGACCAGTGCTCCGCCATGCATTCCACTACAGGAAAATGCAATATTGTTTGTACTTAATAAGTACTGTGCCAGTCGTCTACGGCGAAGATGAAATATTCCGAGCGCGGTACGATGGGGGACGCGGCTGGCCGCGGTTATTATGAACGCTCACTATTGTTTCATAAAAAGAACTATTAAGTATTCAAGGTGTTTGTCTCCGCTGCTTGAAACCATTATTCAGAATATTGGAAATGATTTGCAAATTAGCTGCAAGCTTTGAAAAGGCAAAATAATAGAAAAAGTAGCGTTCGAAAATCCAGAGTCTGACAGGAATTTCAAGTGTCCATAAACACAGAAGCAGCACAGAGGATGCCGGGCGCAGGCTGCTCTGTACAGATGGGGCAGAGCTCCGCTCAAAGCAGGGCAGGGAAAAGGCAAACAGGGGATGTATCACATTAGGGAAGGGTGAATATTACAGGGCGTATATTATCAGGGAGGTGCATATTACCAGTTATTATAATACACTGCCCCTGATAATGTACACCTTCTAATATACAACCTCCCAATATCATACACCCACTGATAATATACAATCCCCTGGTAACAAACCCTCATGTGATAATATACAACCCCTGATAACATACACTAACGTCATAGCATGCACCCCTTGGTAATACACACCCCCTGCTAATATATACTCATGTGATAATATACACCCCTCAAAATATACACCCCCTGATAGTATTCACCTATGTGATAATATACAACCTCCCAATATAAGACACCCACTGAACATAATAGTATAATATGCACCCCCTGGTAATATACACCCATGTGATAATATATACCCACTAATAATATATATCAAGGGTGTATATTATCACATAGGTATATATTATCAGGGGGTGTATATTATCACATATGTGAATATCATCAGGGGGGTGTATATTATCACATGGGTATATATTACCAGGGGGTGTGTATTATCACATGGGTATATATTACCAGGGGGTGCATATTATGCTATTATATTCAGTTAGTGTCTGATATTAGGAGGATGTATATTATCACATAGGTGAATATTATCAACTGTAGCCTCTACGTCCTATCTTCAGGCCACACTTTTCAGATCTGAAGAGCCCCTTAAAATGCTACTGATCTCAGCCCAAGAGCCTGTGGGGGTATCTTCTGTGTGTGTGTGTGTGTGTGTGTGTTATATATATATATATATATATATATTTATATATATATATATATATATAGATATATATATATATATAAGTATTTATCACATCACAGTTTTTAAGGATATTGATTTGAAGGTCCTATTAAAAACCATCAATATTCACACGGCAAAAAATATCATATCCATAGATGTCAAAACAAAATTAAGTTATGATACAGTTTGTAGAATGATTCTGGAAAGTATTGAACACATAAAGAAAAATAGGTGCCATGGAAAATCATGACTCCAGCTGAAATCTATCATTAATTAGAAAGGAAATGTACAGGCTAGTAAGGAACATTTAGAACACTGTACAAGTAGGCGCTATAAGACCACCATATCAGCGATCATCCTCATAATTAAAAGGTATGTAAGGCAGTACAGGAGATGTAGTACCGCACTATACTGTAGAGAGCTGCTGCTAGATCACTAATCACTACAAGCACCTCACTAATACATGTAAGAGCAGTACAGGAGATGTAGTACCACACTGTACTGCAGAGAGGTGCTATAGACCACCAATCACTGCATGCACCTCACTAATACATGTAAGAGCAGTACAGGACATATAGTACTGCACTGTACTGTAGAGAGGTGCTATAGACCACCAATCACTGCATGCACCTCACTAATAGATGTAAGAGCAGTACAGGACATAAGTACCAACTGTACTGTAGAGAGGTGCTATGACCACCATCACTGCAGGCACCTCACTAATACATGTAAGAGCAGTACAGGACATGTAGTACTGCACTGTACTGTAGAGAGGCGCTATAGATCGCCAGTCACTGCATGCACCTCACTAATACATGTAAGAGCAGTACAGGAGATGTAGTACCGCACTGTACTGCAGAGAGGTGCTATAGACCACCAATCACTGCATGCACCTCAATAATACATGTAAGAGCAGTACAGGACATGTAGTAATGCACTGTAATGTATATTGGCGCTACTAGACCACCAATCACCGCATGCACCTCACTAATACATGTAAGAGCAGTACAGGAGATGTAGTACCGCACTGTACTGCAGAGAGGTGCTATAGACCACCAATCACTGCATGCACCTCAATAATACATGTAAGAGCAGTACAGGACATGAAGTACCACACTGTACTGTAGAGAGGAGCTACTAGATCGTCAATCACTGCAGGCACCTCACTAATACATATAAGAGCAGTACAGGACATGTAGTACTGCACTGTACTGTAGAGAGGCGCTACTAGACCGCCAATCACTGCTTACACCTCACTAATACATGTAAGATCAGTACAGGACATGTAGTACTGCACTGTACTGTAGAGAGGTGCTATAGACCACCAATTCCTGCATGTACTTTATTAATACAGAGGGTTTAGAATTAAAATGTTCATGATTATTGGTTGGATCTTTCATCAATGACATCTGTCGCAGATCAGCAGAGTCTGGAACATTGTATGGTGAATGAGGGTTTAAGATATAGAGCGACACGTATGATCGGGAATTGCGCCTGTTTTCCGGCGTATACTGCGCCTCACCGTGCCGAACCTACAGTCGGACGCAGGGATGCGCTGTTAGGTGCAACCTTCGCCACTTTCTGATGCGCCTAACATAAAGGGGCGTGCAGTGGGCGCCCAATAAAATGGATTGGTCATTGAAATGAAGTACTTAATAAACAGACATATCCAAGTACTGTAACAATTAAATCAATGTATTAGTAAATTTTATCCAATAACATTAATGACAATATATACAGTATATTAGCTCCAAAGAAAAAAATATCCACTACAAAATGTATTCCAAAGTCTGGGAAAGGCCCTGTTCACACAACGGATTTGGCCGCGGTTATGGCTGTGGGTTCCGACGCGGTTTCCACGGCCCAAACCACGGCCAAATCGCGCCTAGTTTATTAACATGGTTTCCTATGGACACCCGCGTTAATAGTCACACGGCGCGGGTGGTGCGCGGCTGGGCCGCGGCTTGCGGCGCGGGTTGCCCCCTGCTATTAATTTGCATGGGGGCAAACCCTCGGCCCACTTCGCCCCCCAAAAGACGCGAGTTTGCAGCGAGGGCCGACAAGGTATTGGCCGCAGGACCCGCGGCCAGAGCCGCAGCGAAACCCGCGGCCAAAACCGCCGTGTGAACAGGGCCAAAATTACACTAATTTTACATCACATAAGCCAATGCAGATGTTGTCCAGATTTTTTTTTTTTTTTTTTTTTTAAATGTCTTTGTTCTTCTTTCACCTTTTATTGTATTTAGTATCTACTGCAAGAGCCAGCACAGCACAGGTCTTGCTGGGACCTGTGGTCCTCCAAGCAGGATTTCTATGTTCCCTGTAATAGTACATTATTTTAGCCACATTTGGTGATGTATTTATGGACGTAAATACGTCTAGAACGAAGCCCTGAGAACATAGAAATCCTGCGTGGAGGACCACAGGTCCCAGCAAGACCTGTGCTGTGCTGGCTCTTGCTGTAGATACTAAATACAATAAAAGGTGAAAGAAGAACAAATGCATTTAAAAAAAATAATAAAAAAAACAAAACAGAAAAACATCTGGACAACATCTACATTGGCGTATTTAATGTAAAATTAGTGGCATTCTCTCCCTTTTTTTTAAGAACTTTTCGAGGTGATATTTCTTTCTTTGGAGATCTTATATATATTTGCTTTCATTTAAAAACATCACATTTTTCCATACATTGAAATCGATTTTATACAACTTTGATATTTCTCTTTATTCGTTCATTCATTTGAAAGACAACTAATTTTCCTATTCACTAACATGCTTAAAGGGGTTGTCTCACTACATGGATTCATCTTACCTCAGTCCAGTTTTCTTGGTTTCAGTTTGAATTCAGGGGCGTGTCTACTGGCTTCCACTAGGCTGCAGTAGAAGCCAGGTCTGTAGCTATAGCAACCAACGTTGGCATCCTATCAGGAGAGATCAAACAGGTCTGTAGCTATAGTGACCTGAGGAGCTGATGCAGCCCATACAAGAGGGAATATCTAGGAATAGGTAGGACACTGTTAATGGACATATATTGCAAAGTGACTTGTTTTTGCAAGATCTTTAACATAAAAAGCAATCCCTGTAGTGAGACAACCCCTTTAATGCTTTTTCATGCATTTCCAGCCTGTCTCGATTCGTACGACATGTTAGGCGCAGTCCTTCTGCGCCTAAGTCCTGCACTGCGCCTCACACACTGGCGAGGCGCAGGGAACTTTACACCGCATGTATGAGCGCACTTCGGGCGCCGACATAAATGAGGCGCAGCTTTCACTTAAAATTGCGTGAAAACGGGCGCTCCGACGCGCCGATCTTCATACATGTCGCCCATAATGTCCTAGGAAAGATCATTGTGTGTTGAAAATGTTGTATCCTTAGGAATATGTATGAATTATTGCATATACCATCTGCAATGGCGGCATGAATCAGTTTTTCCATTGTCCATTTTCTTCTTCCTCTTGATCCGACTCTATTAAGTTCTATATCAAAGCCTGTGCGGTATCTATTTCACCAGATGAGGACATTCCTGCGTTCTCCCAGCTGTCTCGACCTGTGTCTGTGGCTTTGTAGTTTGAGTGATCAGACAAACTGTGTGCGTTAATCCGGTCATTTGTCTAATAATACCGCTATTTAGTAAATCACCGCACAGATTTCTAGATACTGTTACCCTATTGCCATATGGTCCATGTCAGCCATTGAAATATGAGCTGTGGCAGAATCACAGGACCTGCACCATGGCTCTGATTCATGTCTCTGGTAGAAGTGCTGGATGTGATGTATGACAGAGACAGCTGGGGGCCCCTGTGAGAACAGGACTGTATAAGGGCCCCTCCTTGCCAATCACAGAGCATCCTCATTATTACAAAGCACCCCTGTATGTCTCTCCAGTAACCGTGAGCTATTCAATTCATTACACAAGTTTCTTACTTTCAATGGAATAAGCTGCAGGATGCTAATGATTACTTTTAAAGTAGCAGAGGAGCCCATTGTCTGCTGGTCCTCTGTGCACAGACATCCGCCACTCACCTCTACATGATATATTTTATTTTATTCTCATTGTTGCTGAGCTCTGTGATATATAGGGTTATATGATAGAGGAGAGGAGCTGAGTTCTGTTATATATAGGGTTATATGATAGAGGAGAGGAGCTGATCTCTGTGAATTATAGGGTTATATTATTGAGGAGAGAAGCTGAGCTCTGTGATATATAGGGTTATATGATAGGGGAAGAGAAGCTGAGCTCTTTGATATATAGGGTTATATGATAGAGGAGAGGAGCTGAGCTCTGTGATATATAGGGTTATATGATAGAGGGAGAGAAGTTGAGCTCTGTGATATATAGGGTTATATGATAGAGGGAGAGAAGCTGAGCTCTGTGATATATAGGGTTATATGATAGAGGGAGAGGAGCTGAGCTCTGTGATATATAGAGTTATATGATAGAGGAGAGAAGCTGAGCTCTGTGATATATAAGCTTATATGACAAAGGGAGAGAACCTGAGCACTGTGATATATAGGTTATATGATAGAGGAGAGATAACAGCTCTGTGATATATAGGGTTATATGATAGATGGAGAGAAGCTGAGCTCTGTGATATATAGGGGTATATGATAGATGGAGAGAAGCTGAGCTCTGTGATATATAGGGTTATATGGTAGAGGAGAGAAGCTGAGCTCTGTGATATATAGGGTTATATGATAGAGGAGAGAAGCTGAGCTCTGTGATATATAGGGTTATATGATAGAGGAGAGAAACTGAGCTCTGTAATATATAGTGTTATATGATAGAGGGAGAGGAGCTGAGCTCTGTGATATATAGGGTTATATGATAGAGTAGAGAAGCCCGGCTCTGTTATATTCAGTGTTATATGATAGAGGAGAGAAGCTGAGTTCTGTGATATATAGGGTTATATGATAGATGAGAGAAGCTGAGCTCTGTGATATATAGGCTTATATGAGAGAGGAGAGGAGCTGAGCTCTGTGATATATAGGCTTATATGATAGAGGAGAGAAGCTGAGCCCTAATATATAGGGTTATATGATAGAGGAGAGCAGCTGAGCTCTGTGATATATAGGGTTATATGATAGAGGGAGAGAAGCTGAGCTCTGTGATATATAGGGTTATATGATAGAGGAGAGGAGCTGAGCTCTGTGATATATAGGGTTATATGGTAGAGGAGAGAAGCTGAGCTCTGTGATATATAGGGTTATATGATAGAGGAGAGAAGCTGAGCTCTGTGATATATAGGGTTATATGGTAGAGGAGAGAAGCTGAGCTCTGTGATATATAGGGTTATATGATAGAGGAGAGAAACTGCGCTCTGTGATAAACATAACGAAAACCCTACATGTTTGGTATTGCTGGATTTGTACTACCCTGTAGAAAACAGATAACACATCATTTATACCAAAGATTGAACATCGTAAAAACAAAACTCCTGCAAACATGGCGCAAGTAAGTTTGTTTCACATTTTGTCCCACTTAGAATATTTTTGCCGTTTCCCAGTATATTCTATGGTAATATAACCAACGTCACTAAAAAGTACATCTTGTCCCGCAAAATAAAAGCCCTCATACGTCTATGTAGATGGCAAAATAAAAAATGTATGGCTCTGGGAAGGCGAGGAGGAAAAACAAGCATGAAAAAACAAATAGGCCAATGTGTTAACCCCTTAAGGACCCTGGACCCTGGCTGATCACAGCTAACACCCGGCAGTTGCAGCGCGAGTGAGCAGCGTCGCCCGCCTGAGCTGTTTAACCCCTTAGACGCCGCGGCAAAGATGGCCGTGGCGTCTAAATAAATGAAGAGCGGTGCCGCGCACCATTCTACCCGGCGATCGGTATCCCCGCAGCGTAGCTGCGGCGATCCGATGACTGGACATGGCAGCTGGGAGCCTTGTGAAGGCTCCCACCGCTGTCATGTCCTAGCTTGCCCCACTTCTGGCCATAGACAGGAAGTGGGGAAACCGCCATCTTTCTACAGTCTAATGCATTGTCTATGCAATGCATTAGACTGTATTAACGATTGCACACCCTAGTGGTCAAGCAATATATGGGGACTCAATGTTTAAGTTAAAAAAAAAGAAAGTTTTAAAGAACAAAAAAAAAGTACATGTTTGGTATTGCTGGATGCGTATCAACCTGTAGAATACAGATAACACACTATATTTACCGAAGATTGAATGCCGTAAAAGCAAAACACCCGCAAACATGGCGAAAATATGTTATTTTTGTACAATTTGTCCCACTTGGAATTTTTTTGCGGTTTCCCAGTATATTCTATAGTATAATGAATAACATCATTAGAAAGTACATCTTGTCCCGCAAAATAAAAGCCCTCATGTGTCTATGTAGGTGGAAAAATAAAAAAGTTATGGCTCTGGGAAGGCGAGGAGGGAAAAACCGAACGTGTCAACAACAAAAAACGCCGGGTCCTTAAGGGGTTAAGGGGTTAAAAATAAACTACCATTCTGTATACAGCTCTTTTGCAGACTTATGTGTCCCTAGCATCTGCCCCCTCTACTGCAGGTTAGAAAAAAAGTAGGAAGAATGAGGGTAGGGTAAATCCCAGCATGACCACAGACTATATACTGGTTCTGTTTCCAGTGTGTTGCAATGGAGACCAAGGCTGCCATCAGTCATCTATTAACCATTTCAGGGCCCCATACAGCCAAATCAAATGGGGCCCCCACCCATTACTAGTTCCTATTTTTTAACATATCAGTGGGACCCTTTTTGATTAGGGCCACAGACAAGATACTGCCCGTATTGCCCTATTGGCACCCCTGGTGGAGACACAGTGAACTGTATACACAAAACAAAAGAATATTTCCTAATCCCGTCTATTCGCACCGTGCTTCATTCTTGCTTTAGTAACTAGAAGTAAAACATTTAAAGGGGTTGTCTCACTACATTGATTCACATCACCTCAGTCCTGTTTTCTTAGTTTCATTTGGAATTCAGGGGTGTGTTTAGTGGCTTATACTAGGCTGCACTAGAAGCCAGGTCTGTAGCTTTAGCAACCAGTGCTGGCAGTGTATCAGGAGAGATCAAACAGGTCTGTAGCTATAGCAACCAGTGCTGGCAGCCTATCAGGATAGATCAAACAGGTCTGTAGCTATAGCGACCTGAGGAGCTGATGCAGCCCACACAAGAGGGGATATCTAGGAATAGGTAGGACACTGTTAATGGACATATATTGCAAAGTGACTTGTTTTTGCAAGATCTTTAACATAAAATGCAGCAATCATTGTAGTGAGACAACCACTTTAAGTAAGATAAATAAATTTAAATGTCAATCAAGATTTGTAAGATTTATGGGTGACAGTCATTGCTGGACAGGGGTCCTTAGTGCCGACCAGAGGTAACAATTGTGAGTGCCCCCCTCGATCTATACAGAAGACATTTACATGTGGTGCTATAGTTTATGAAATGTATAATAACTCTATCTGATCTTTACTGCATTTCTTGTGGGCTCGTTGTCATAGGTACCACAAAATGTAAACTAGATTGTAATCCAAGGGAAGGGGGGCTGGATTAGGCGGATTTAGTGTATAGCAATACTTTGGCCAAATACAGTCCTGCTCGTATATAGACGGGCAATGGAAACTTGTGTATGACTGAGATCTGTTACATATGGCATATATATTTCAGTACTACATAAGATAGTATCCTCTCATAAAGTATGCCTGCTATTTATCACCATGTTTATATTAATATCTTGTGGCCGGTTTGAGTCATATGGCTTCTCATTCAATTACTGCCAATGTAACTTTCTGAAAAAGACATCCCTTTAAAATAGAATAAAATGATATGATCGCTCAACACTGACAAAAGAAATCAATACATAAAATAAAAACAAAAAATGCATTAATATACCGTAAATAAGAAGTGCATTCAATGTATAAATCATATTTAAAAGTAAATTAAAATAATTGAATAAAAATTAATTAAAAATTAACATGCATAAATATTCTGTGATAAAACCTCAAGAACATGTAAAATAAGTGAACAAATAAATACTAAAACTACATAACCTAAATGAATAAATAAAATGCGTGAATGAATGACATAAATGTACTTAAAAAAGTAAATGAATAATAAAATAAATGAATACATAACATAAATGTACAGTATAAAAAATAAATAGAATGAAGCATATAAAAATTATAAATAAAATAAAAGAATAAATAACATAAATGAAAACAGTAATAAAATAAAATATCTACAAATTATAAATTTATAAATAAAATAATATTACATTTATATTAATAAATTTCATTAACAAATAAAATAAAAAAAATAAAAAGTAGTACAATAAATGAAAAAACTAAAATATTATATGTGTGTGTATTATTTATACACAGCATTATAAATTCACAGTAGAGTGGCATTATTATATACCGTATACAGGCAGTCCTCAACTTACATCGTTCAAACTTACATCTGTCCCTTAGTTACAAACGGAGACTTATGGAGCATGCTGGCACTTGTAGTTCCATGTTCCATAGCAGATAGTAGCTGTGGAATGACAAGTTCCAGCATGCCACAGCAGCACATGAGGTGAAAATAAGGTGAAATATTCTTAACAAGGGCACAGACAGCAAAACAAATGTAAAAACCCTTCCCTGCACTATCAAAAACTAAAAAAAAAACTGTTGTGCTGGTAATAAATATACCTGTTCTGACTTATATACAAATTCAACTTAAGAACAAACCTACAGTCCCTGTCCCGTTCGTAACCCGGTGACTGATAAATAATACATACCTAAAATCCACGCCAGTGAGCGGATTTTTATTGCTTATATTCAAAGGCAGATTTTCAGCTTCCTATATGCTATAATGTGAGGTGAAAATTCAGCACGGAATCCACCTCAAGAATTGACTTGCAATTTTTTTTTTTGTGCTGAAAAGAAATAAGCATTCAGGAAAATCAGCATTGTGTACACACTGATTCGGATTTTCTATTAGAAAGAATGTAAAGCAGATTGCAGTCCGATTTGGGCACTGATTCTAAGACATATTAAACACTGAATTTGTGCTAGAATCAGTGTCCAAATCCTTTGTGTGAACGTACTCTAAGGCCTCGTTCACACGGCTTATTTTGCCGCGGATTGGTGCCGTACTGTGCGTCGGATTTGCGCTTCAGTACGGCGCCAATCCGCGGCAGCAATTACGGTAATCCACTGCTCTCATTGAGAACAGTGGAATCCGTCGCTCCTCCCCGCTCGGTGAATCCGCCACGGGGGGAGAAAGTGACATGCACATTATTTACGGCGCGGACGCGCCATAAACTAATGCATTGTCTATGGGCCGGGGCGGCGCCCCCGCTGCGCTCCGGCCCCGCCCCCGTCCCGCCCCTTATTCACGGTGATTTGTGAGCTCAATACGGCGCACAAATCCGTCGGGAATAAGCCGTGTGAACACGGCCTTAGGGGCCGTTCTCACGGCTATTTTTGGGCACGGTTGGCAGCCGTACTGCGCGAATTACGGCTGGAATCCGTCCCAGCCATTACGGTAATCCACAGTTCTCATAGAGAACTGTGGATTCCGTCTCTCCTGTGGATTCGCCGAGTGGGGAGAAAGTGACATGTCAATTATTTACGGCGTGTACGCGCCGTGAATAATGAATGTCTATGGGGCCGGCGAGCTGCCTGCCCCCCGCCCCTGCTACACGGCAGTCGGCGTAATTGCGGGGCGAAATCCGTTACGCAATTACGTCGGCAATAAGCCGTGTGAACCGGGCCTTAGAGTATGTTCACACGACGTTTTGGATCCGTATTTGGATCCGTTTTTTACCAGAAGAGAAACTGCATCCCTGCATTTTATCTAGTGTATACTGTGTATATATATATATTAAAAAACGTATCCGAAAAACGTATCCAAAAACGCAACAGCTGATGCTTTTTGGATTTTTTTTGCTTGCATTTTTGGATGCGTTTTTCAGATCCGTTTTTCAATATATATACACAGTATACACTAGATAAAATGCAGGCAAAGAACTTGAGACTATTTACAAATGATAACATCCACAGAGGTTGTAGTTTGAAAAGGTAGAATCTTTAATTTAATACACTGAATCGGTCTTATTTAATGTAGAAGCACTGTTTGAACTGTAATAACCTAGAATGGAAAGTGGTTTGGGTGTAATGTAAGAGGAAATCCAATAGAGGGCGCGTCCATTATTTTAGTATAATATTAAAACAACTCAACAATCTATAATAAACTATTTATCTAAAACATTTATAAATTAATTATTAAAAACTTCAATAATTTCTATAAACACCCATTCTATACTAAAAACTGCTTTTGTTTAATTCAAAACATATTAAAAAGTGATTTATAAGATTAAACACATGTAAAATAATGGAAGCGTCCTCTATTGGATTTCCTCTTACATTACACCTAAACCACTTTCCACTCTAGGTTACTACAGTTCAAACAGTGCTTCTACATCAAATGAGACCTCTAGCGGCCGATTTAGTGTATTACACTACAAATTTAAAGCCAATGCGTTTTTCGGATGCGATTTTGGTATCCAAAATGTACCCAAATGCATGTTGCGTTTTTGGATCCGTTTTTCAGGCTCCAAAAGTGCACTCCATTGTTTATGGGGATTTCACTTGCGTAAAATGCAAGTAGAAATGACATGTCAATTCTTAAAACGGATCCGAAAAACGCATTGAAAAGAAGCAAGTAAACACGCAGCAGCGATCACTCGTCTGAACGGAGAAACCAATGTCAATCACACTGCACACTGTTAGATACGTTGTTTGGATCCGTTTTGCGTCCGAAAAGTAGATCCAAAAAACGGATCTGAACACCGTCGTGTGAACATACCCTTAGATGTCCCTGTATTTAAACCTAGTTAAACCTAGTTATTTAAACCTTGGAAAATAGGGCAATTGCCTGGAAAGGATCGGCCCTATACAGAAACCTATTGCATTAAACGCTATTAAACCCGGGCCTCCCTTTGCATCTCTTTTAGAAGTAGCACATTATTCGTCAGGTTAGAGTGAAGCCAGGATATAAGTTTACCACATCAGAGCCATAGAAAAGCTCCCAGTGTAGTCATCAAGTGCGACATTTATATATGGGGCTGTGCAGAGCTGACTCAAAAACATTATGGGCCCCCGGGCATAGCACTGTAGTGGGCACTGTCTAAATACATGACATCACACTACGTCATGCCTCTAGCCATCCCCAAGCACACCTATATTATCACGCCACTTATGTCTGGACATCTGCAGCCTACAAGACTATTTGTTAGGGCAGGGAGCCTTCGGCTCCCTTCTCCACCATGGTTTTTATTTGTTTGCACACCCTAAAAACACACAAACAGTAAAATAAGCAAAGCCAACCAAGGGATCCTGAGTATGTTTTTTGTATTCCTGGGACAAGCATACCCTACCTGGGGCCCCTATACTTGTGGGGCCCCCGGGCAACTGCCTAGTGTGCCCAATGGAAAAGATGGCCCTGGGGCTGTGCCAGTATTCTGGTGACATTTCACTGGGCGCATTACCGCTGGAACAGGCAGACCAAGTCAAAAGTGGTTTACCTGAGCCTGAGTTGTCATAGTGGAACTAGAATGCGCCAAATCTATGATCCACAGTAGAACAGGTTCATACATTCTGGCACATTCTACACTGATTAAAAGCTATTTAGAACTGGCCTCTTTGCTCCTAGATTATACATGTCACCCAAATTGTATCCATAGGGCTCCATTTGCCCAACGGAAACCAAAGGAGTTCATAAAGATTGGGGTACATTTTTGTAACCTTGTATAGGAAAGCACAGCAGACTGCACAGTACACATTCTTTTACAACTGGAACCAACAGGCAACAAATGTAATTGTATTCTATAACAGTGGCCATCTTTTGGAAATCTCTTTGATGTATACTTTTTATGGACCGCTTAAAGGGGTTGTCTCACTACAGGGATTGCTGCTTTTTATGTTAAAGTTCTTGCAAAAACAAGTCACTTTGCAATATATGTCCATTAACAGTGTCCTACCTGTCCCTAGATATCCTCTCTTGTATGGGCTGCATAAGCTCCTCAGGTCACTATAGCTACAGACCTGTTTGATCTCTCCTGATAGGCTGTCAGCACTGGTTGCTATAGCTACAGACCTGGCTTCTACTGCAGCCTAGTAGGAGCCAGTAAACACGGCCCTGAATTCAAAGTGAAACCAAGAAAACAGGACTGAGGTAAGATGAATCAATGTAGTGAGACAGCCCCTTTAAATGTCATGTGCACAGAGCAAAGGCTTCTGGGAAAAGAGCTGAAGAGCTCTACGGCGCCCTCTATTGGATGTAGTTATCCTCAATTCACAAGAGCCTTGCAGTGTGAAAAGGATTTAAGCCAAACAAATTAAGTTCATCTACAGACAGTTGTTTGGGGGTATTTGCAGAATACCAATGCAGAGTAGAACTTACTAGTTGGCTGGGTGAGAGGTAAGCCATACTCGCCTCTCACCCAGCCAACCAGTAAGTTCTACCCTGCACTGACAAGGTGCAAATACCCTAAAACAGCTGTCTGCAGATGAACTTAATTGGTTTGGCTTAAATTCTTTTCACACTGCAAGGCTCTTGTGAGCTACTTGTGAATTAAGGATAATTACATCCAATAGATGGCGCTGTGGCTCTTTAGCTCTTTTCCCAGAAGCCTTTACTTTATGCAAAACAGTCAGTGAGGTCTGAAAGGCGCATAAATCCTCACAACAACCAATTCAAGCCTTCCCCTCCCCTCCTGTGCAGAGACTAATTAGATACAACAAAACTGAATTAGATACAGTGTACAGTGGAGAGGAGATAACATACATTGGTACTTGCACTGACAAGAGAGAACAGCCCATTCAGCAAAGCTTATAGTCCATGTTGTGGGGTCTTACTAAATACCATACGTTTCTGACTATTGGTGCATTGGTCGGATAGTTTTGGGGGACTGTTCGGTCCGTGATTTGCAGATTTGCCCATCCCCATCAACCATTGAAATGCACACTTTCCGCCCGAAAACCAGGTGGAAGATTGTCCATGGTCAATGTTTTTCGGAACGCCAGCAGTGTAAAAAATTAATTCAGTGTAGACTACTGGAAAGATTTTCTGTTAAAGTCTATGGGGATGGTTGAAAGTTGGTTTTCAGACGATTTTCAAATCCGAAAACCATCTGATAATCCGACAAAAATCCTTGTCATGCGGACGACCCTGTAGGTCACAGCCTCAGTGTCCTATCATTATCAGGGCCGTTCTTACAATCAGCCCTCTTCCCAGCCAGAAGAGATGCACAGAGGCAGGCGTTAGGCTGAGTGCATATGTCAGTTGTCATTTTAGTTATTTTTACTTCTGTCATAAGACAGAACAGAGAAGTAAAAATGACATGCTTTGTCACTGACACCAATGGCGCCAGCTGGACCCTGTTGCCTCATGGTGGTTTCTGTCCGGTTCTAGAATGTAAGACTATACATCCTGATATATATGATGGAAACTGCAATGGACACTAAAAAATAAGGGCAACATGTCCCAACACGCCAAGTTTTTGGTCTATTTTGCGGCCAAACCACTTTTGACGCCATATTCTTGATGTAAATGAACTGTCGTACACCAAAACTAGGTGCAATATACGCCGGGTACGACACTTTGTAATGCGCCTAAATATGGTGCGCTGTGCGCCCCCATCGCGTGATGAGACTATTGACTCGCATTACATATGTTATGTGTCTCCGTCGGGCAATGCGCCTAGATAGGCAAATTACATATACTCCCAATGATATGCTATGTTCTGCATGTTGCGCAGTGCGCCTTTTTTGGCACGATTCACCTTTTTAGGCGCATTAAGTTTTCTATGCAAAGTATACCTGATGCCAGTTTTTTGAAAGGATCGGACTTTCTGGCGCACTTTACACTGATTTAGGCTATGTTCACACGGCAGTAATTGCGGGACGTATTTTGCCCCGCAATTACGGCGTGTGTACGGGGGCGGGAGCGGGGCGGGCGGCAGCCCGCCGGCCCCACAGACATGCATTATTCTCAGCGCGTATACGCCGTTAATAATTGACATGTCACTTCTCTCCCCGCTCGCCGTATTGTGCGAGACGCAATCCATAGTTCTCTATGAGAGCTGTGGATTACCGTAATGACTGGGATGTATCTCGCCCCGTATTTCGTGCAGTACGGCACGAAATACGGGGCGAGATACGTCGCATTTTAAGCCGTGTGAACATAGCCTTAGTCTCTAATGAAGTTCTGAGCAGAGTTTTAATTTCTCTTGTCAGCTGACAGATAAAGAGAGAGGCCTGGCTACTTCTGCTCTAAGCATGGTGGGCAGTTTTACTAAGCTGTGTGTCCACTTATCTGTGGAATCTGCTCACTTAAGGCTGCGTCCCCACAGCAGCAGACAAATACCGGTCGGTTTACCTTCCCCCATCCCATTGAGGTGTTCATATTCCAACCGGAAACTGGATGGAAGAATGAACATGCTCAAAGTTACTTGAGCGGCCCACGGGCGGAAAACCCGTGCAGTGGGGACTGCTGCACGGGTTTTCCATAGAGCACAGTTGTGCTAATTTTCGGCCGGTTTTTCAGGCGGTCTGAAAAACTGCGAACCAGCTGAAAAAATGGCCGAAAACCCGTGCAGTGGGGACATGCCCTAACAGTCAGATTTTAGTGAATTGAGAAATGTCTTGCAGCAGATTATTCTCTGGTGCCACCTATTGAAGGTAGTGTTCCTTAATGGGGAACAGAATAAGGGGACAGTGAAAACAAGCAACTTTGCAATTGGATGTCATTAGTAAAGCTGTCTTGTTTTCACAGTGTCCCTTATCTTTGTTTTCTGTAAACACTGTTCCCCAGTGCCGGTCGGATTCCTCCTCCTTTAATTTCATTGGCTGCCGACTCTACTAATTTACATTCTGTTCGGCCCCCGGTTGTATTCACGAGAGCGTGCATTCCTGCCTCTCTCACTCAGAATGAGGGGCCAGCAACACTTCACTCTGCACAGCCAGCAGCTCCACAGTAACCCTGCAGTTGCTTCTACAATCAGAAAACAGCAGAATTGTGCTCGGTGCCTAATGCTCCTGCATGTAAACATAGAAAGGAGACAGATCTGAGCTGCTCTGGATGGGTCCATAGAAGACTGGATTTAACTGTAACAAACCTCCAGCTGTGAGAGGAGAAGAGATCAGTGCTCTGAGTTCATAGAAGACTGTCCAGACTGAATGCAGGGTGTGCTATGTAAACATACAGCTCTTACAAAATAAGACTGCAAAGGGAGAGGAACGACACAATGACATGTGGACTCATAGGGGTGGGGGAGAGCACACTGACTCGGGAGCGAACATGAACAGTGAAGGGGGTATGATGTCATCCCCCTTCAGTTAAGAAACACCCAGCTGGGAGGGGAAGAAACACCCCTAGATTTTAGGAACCGAGAAACAAAGTACAAGGAAACACACAAACTGATGAAGCAATAAATCCCCTTTAAAATCACTTACGACCTTTTAAAGAGTCTTGAAATATGGCTAAGGATTTGAAGTCAAGCCAGTAACTCCTTCAGGTGGACAATCTCAAATCTGCAGACAGCTATTTTGGGATGCATGCCTAACATCAGTGCAGATTAGGGCTCCACTTCTAGTTCTAAAGTGGTAAAGTTTTCAGTTGTGAAGATGTACCATTGAGGTGTATGAAGACTTTTAGCCCATGCAATGCTCCATTGGAAACATTCAACTAAGCTCTAGGAAAGAGAGCTAGGACTTCAGCACCACCTAGAAGTAGTATCCCTTAAGGTCACATTCGACCTATTAAAGAGCCTTGAAACATGACAATAGACTTTAAGCTAAGTCAGTGACTCCTCCACATGGAGAGTCTCCCACTTGTATAAAGATGCTTTGGGGTGTTTTCCTCTCCTTAAAGGGGTTTTGCCACAAAGTAAAATTGACGTGGGAAGTTTGCAAATGAAATAAAGATTTTCACCATTCATTATTATTAAAAATTATGCACCGTTTTTGTCTTAGCTGCTCCCTTAGTGATCCATTTTTTTATACCCTTCGTCTCCAAAGGATACGACCAGGACTGAGAGCTCCTCAATCCTGGTCGCACATGCTCAGACATGATCTCTCTTCTCAGGCAGCTACTGAGTGTTCAAACCCCAGGTGCTGTCACTCTACTCCCGTCCTTTTTATTCCTTATTAATTAGTCAAACAGTACAAATAAATAAAAAAGAAATCTCAATGAGATTTGTGCAATGATAAAGAAAAAAAAAACAGGTTTTGGATCGTGCAGGGATTTTGAACCTAGGAAACTTTGTTTTCGGGGAGGAAAAAAATTTTACCTCTCAGCTACTCACAATCTTTACAAAAACAGACCAACTTACAACGAGATGGACCGGATGTGATGTCATCCTGCTGGGTCACAATGATATGCAAATTCAAACAAATCACACAACTGCCCCCTTCTGGCACACAGAGCTGAGAGGGGATGCAGGGGGTTAAATGAAATGAGATCGTGGCAAAACTCCTTTAATACATCGCAGGGTTCTGGCTGGCTGGGTGAGAGGCCTTTGATGTAGCTCTAAAAAGTAAGGTTTCTTCTTGGGGAGGTGCGGAGACCTATACACTAGGTAATGCTCTATGGGACATATTCCAAAAAGCTCTAGGGAAGACAGCTAAGACATCAGCCTCAACCATTGGAAGTAGCAATCCTTAAATACGAACAATTTGAAAAGATCAGCACTTGGACATGAGGAGTCAGATGCAGTAGGACCTTCTTAAAATCTTAAAACATTTTCTTTATTGAAGCCATCTTTAAAATAACCAGCATATTACGCTGAACAAACATAAAGAAAGGAGACCACGATGTGGACTAAACGGTGGATGACTCTGACGGACGCGTTTCAGGTCACATGACCCTTAGCAATCCTTAAAGTCACATCTGAACCATTAAAGGGCCTTTAAACATGACTAGAACTTTGAAGCAAAGTCAGTATCTCTTCCATTTACAGTGGTTTTGGGGTGTTTGCCCTTCAACAGTGAAGAGCAAGGTTCTAGCTGAATGGGTTAGGGCACGTTCCCACGGCAGAGGACAAATACCGGTCGGTTTACCCGATGAGCGGAGAAAAGCCCTCCCCCTTCACATTCACAAGCACAGATTCCGTCCGAAAACCGGTCGGAAGATTGTGCTTGTAGAATGTTTTGCGGGCGGACCGCGGGCGGGAAACCTGTGGAGTGGGGACTGCTGCACGGGTTTTCCGTAGAGCACCATTGTGCTCATTTTCGGCCGGTTTTTCAGGCGGTCTGCAAAACCACAAACCGCCTAAAAAAACGTCCAAAAACCCGTGCCGTGGGGACATGCCCTTAAAGGCTTTCAATGTAACTTGAAAGGGGTATGATTTCTCCTTGGGGAGACATACTATAAGGGCATGTCCCCGCGGCACGGTTTTTCGGCCAGTTTTTCAGCCGGTTTGCGGTCTTTCAGACCGCCTGAAAAACCGGCCGAAAATAATCACAATTGTGCTCTATGGAAAACCCGTGCAGCAGTTCCCACTGCACGGGTTTTCCGTCGGGGCGGATCAAGCACCATCTTCCGTCCGGTTTTCGGACAGAATCTGTGCTTCTCAATGGGAGGGGGGAGAAGCACAACAGGACAAATACCGGCCGGCAAACCGACCGGTATTTTTACTATGCCGTGGGGATGCGCCCTATAGGTTAAGAACAGAGGCATGCTCAGGGGTTAAGGTGGCTATGTCAGGAGGAATAGATGATGAAAAACCTAAAATATAACCAGCCATAGATCTGTTTAATGAGCAGATAACACAGAGACTATGTACACACAGCACAGCACATGCTGCATCCACACAAATGAGGACAGGGAGTCCTATAAAAGAACTGCTCTTCACCAGGAGCAACCTTAATCTGCCCTTACTTCTAGCAATTTCCATCCTCATATTTTCTACAGGTTTTTCACATGGAAGTAAAATCCTTACTTTGCTAAAATTGAAGTCTAGAATGGAATTGTCAATGTCAGTATCTGGGTGACAAGCAAATCAGCGCTATGCCTCAACAGAAGGCTGCGCTATCCGGATGCTGTAGACCGGGCTTCCAAGTGTCAGCCGAGATTTATTATTCTCCAAGTTATCATTCACAGTCCGGCTCCTGGACACACGGCCGTCAGCAATAAAATTACACATGTTCTTATTTCTCTTGGTCAGCTCACATGCCCAGCTGTGTTATGTTACACATTATAAATGGTTGCTGTCGGGGATGATGGTGGAGTTGCTGGTGGTAGAGCTGGGGGGAGGGTGGTGGACAGCACAGGTTGGTGGGAAAAGGCGTAAGAACTGCTTATTTTTTAGAAATATTCTTAATCTGGCCTCAGTAATAGCAATTTCACACGTACACCAATCAGCCATAACATTAAAACCACTGACAGATAACGTGAATAGCTTTAATTATCTTTGTATAATGCCGTCTGTCAAGGGTGAGATAGATGAGGCAGCAAATGATATGAAGCAAGAAAAATGGGCAAGTGTGAGGATCTAAGTGACTTTGACTATATTGTGATGTCTAGAAGACTGGGTTAGAGCATCTCCAAAACAGCAGGTCTTGCCTTGTGTTCCCGTATACGTGGTTCGTAGCTACCGAGAAGTTGTCCAAGGAACTGGCTCATTGGTGCCCAAGGCTTATTGATATGCATGAGGGTTGAAATCTAGTCCCAGTGGTCTGATACTACTGAAGATTGACCATAGTACAAATTGCTTAAAAAAGTTTATGCTGGTCATCTTCATCTTCCTTGGGAGAGGCAGAAAGGAAGTGAGAAAGGGCAACAAGCAATAGGCATGTAAAGTGGCTGTAGGGTGGGCCCCAGAATCAAATCCACAGGTGGGCCGTAGGCACCCCAGTCCGACACTGTCCAATCTCACTGAAGAACTAATGGAATACATATTGCTAAAAAAAAAAGGCTATGACAGAAGGACACTACAGCTTGCTGTGTATGGGACTGTGTAGATACAGACCATGTTGACTTCTGCCCACCACTAAAAGTGCCCACAAGAACTGGACCATGGTTAAATGGAAATAGGGGGCTGGGCTAATGAGTCACGTCTTCTTACAAATGTGGAGCTAAGTTTATGAAGAGATAGCACCAGGATGCACTATGAGAAGGAGACAAGCTAGTGGAGGCAGTGTCCTGGCATCATGGTGCTGTGGCACCTACCACCTAACTAATCATTGTACAGATTAAGTCCACCCCTTCATGGATGCAGGATTCCCTAGTGACAGTTGCCTCCTCCAGCAGGATAGTAGCCCTGCCATACTACCCAATTGTTCAGGAATGGTTTAAGGAACATGACAAAGAGTTCAAGGTAATGACTTAGCCTACAAATTCCCAGGATCTCAATCCGATCGAGTATCTGTAGGACGTGCTATATAAAAGAATAACGATCTATCGGCACCACTCACAACGTACAGGATTTCAAGGGTATGACCATTTAAAGGGGTTTTGCCACAAAGTGAGTTCCTTACCTCTTATCTGCTCTGGAGATAATATAAACAAAGCATGCTGAGTCATGAACGGCTGCAGGGGTGAGAGGGAGGGGGGTGAGCAGAGAGTGAGGAAGAAAGTAGAGTCTGCAATGTTTACTCAAATAATTACAATACAACCAGTGGATGCTCTATACAGCAGACAGCCTCATACACTGCACTTTCTCCCCAGCCCCTTGCAATCTCCTTCATGTTCCCTGTCATCAGATAAGAAGTGCAAACACGCAAGCACGGCCGATCGTCCCTGTGTCCTGTAGTCTAATGTAAACTTTCAGAAACTAAGGGGGACTGAGCAATGCTGTAGATCTCACAGGCTTCACTTTTTGTAATCACATATATTTAGAAAAGTGATTAAATACCCATTTTGGAGGATCCCACGTCAACATTACATCGTGGCAAAACCCCTTTAAAGAAAATGATACTGCATCGAGGCCAGGGTGGTCCAAAAAAGTAAAGAAAAAACTAATACCTACCTAGCTGTTCTCAACTCCTGCTGCTTCAGAACTGATGGCGATCTGCTCCTTCAGACTTTTTGGTTCTTGTTTCGCCACGCAAGAGAGGCTCGCACTTCATTGTAAGTGACTGGAGAGTGAGTCTCTCTTTTGTGTCAGGACAAGATCCTGGAAGTTGAGAGGAGTGGATCGCCGGAAGCTCGAGAGTGGCAGCGACGGGGAACAGCTAGGTAAGTATGAGGTTTTTTAAAAAAAAATGTGTCCACCTTTGCCCCAAATGCAGTAGGATATCTGCAGATGCCTCAACCGGTCAGAGCTTTTATTAGCAACAAATGGGGAACGTACACAATATTAGGCAAGTGATTTTTATTGCATGGTTGATTAGTGTCTGTTCTGTAGAATGTTCACATGGAAGTAAAATGTTCATATGGAAGGGTATGTTCCCATGGCGTATTTGCAGGCTGTACTTTGGGGTGTAATTGCGCTGCAATGTGCCCGAAATACGCCCCACAAAGACAGTAAAATTATAGCACTCATTGAGTTCTATGATAACCCGACATATTTCCCGTATTCACTTCTTTCAGGACAGTATGTTCCAGGGAAAACAAAAGTAACAGGAGACCAGACCATAGCACTGTTGAAAATACTCTCTAGCCAGTGCATACTTTCGACAGCAGGTGTATTGCAGCATGCACAGGTATGTACCCGCAATGCACCATGTGAACATACCCTAACTCAAACATGTGCTTGTCAATGTCAGAATCTGGATTCAAGTACAGTGGGTTGCAAAATTATCCAGACCCCTTGAACTTTTCCTTATTTTTAAGCCACAAACTTATATGTACTTTATTGATATTTTAGGTGATACAGCAACACAAAGTAGCAAGTATTTATGACGTGTACAGAAAAAGATACGGGTTTTTCCAAATTTTTAGGGTATGTTCACACGGGGTAATTTCGTATTTGCACTCTAATACGAGCGAGATGTGTGCCGAAATTACAGTAATCCATAGTGCTCATAGAGAACTATGGTTTATGCCTCCTCTCCCCAGGCGTTCAATACTATTGTATTGTACGCGCCGGGAGATAAGTGACGACAGTCTTACACGCCGATCAGCGTGACTCCCAAACACTGCTGTAATTGCGGGGCGTACTGTACGCCGTGTGAACATAGCCGTACAAATTTAAAAAAACTGAAGTGTAGAGTGCATATGTATTCAGCCCTCCTGACTCAATATTTTGTAGGACCGCCTTTATCTGCAATGACAGCTGCAGTCCTTTGAAGTATGTCTCTACCACCTTTGCACATCTAGACGCTGGAAATTTCTGTCCATTCTTCTATGAAAAATAGCTCTAGCTCAGCCAGATTGGTTGGAGAATGTTTGTGAACAGCAATTTTCAATTAGTGCCACTAATTCTCAATGGGATTTAGGTCTGGACTGTGACTTGGCAATTGTAACACATGAATCTGGTTGGATGTAAACCCTTCTACTGTAACTTTGTCCTGGAAGGTGACCCATATCTCCCAAGTGTCCTTCTTTTGGAGGGACAGTCCCTATTTTTAACCCATGTTCCTCGTTGGTCTTTGAATGTCCTCCTTTTTCACATGGGAAATAGATGTTGTTCTACCCAATAAAAAACCAATAAAACACATACGTTTGTGGCTGTAACATTTAAAAATGAGGAACAGTTCAAGGGGTAGGAAGATTTTTGCAACCTACTGTAAATGACTATA
This sequence comes from Phyllomedusa bahiana, assembly GCA_025379985.1. Taxonomy (NCBI): domain Eukaryota; kingdom Metazoa; phylum Chordata; class Amphibia; order Anura; family Hylidae; genus Phyllomedusa; species Phyllomedusa bahiana. The sequence continues at coordinate 44,617 of JAODAL010007736.1, read as the reverse complement.
CTGCACTAATAAAAGGCTGCGCTACTCCGATGCTGTTGAGTGTCAGCCGAGATTTATTATTCTCCAAGTTATCACCTGCTCCTGGACACACGACTGTCAGCAATAAAAGGACACATGTTCTTATTTTTCTTGGTCAGCTCAGACGGCCAGCTGTGTTATGTTACACATTGTAAATGATGCTCAGACCTGCCAAAAACAGCCACATAGCATTTCTAGGACTTACCTGGGACAGATCTTGCAAGGTCAAACCTTTATAGGAAAATTCTAAAAAAAAAAAAAAAAAATGAAATAAATTTATCAGAACAGATGAATAGACAGAATTCAATTATCACCTATGAGGCCGGATGTAACACCTGGGCCACCTATGGTTCTACTGAACTTACAGCATCACAGAGCTGCTTTTCTTGGCTTGTTAGACTAACCAGGTATTCTCGACGTGTATAGCAATCTAACGCTTCCAGATCAGTCCAGATACCATGGGGCTGGTGAGCGCTTGTGCAGGTCTCCCTCATTCATGTCTATATGAGTTACGACTATACCTAAGTACACTCACTCGTCTATATACAGAACTGCCATAGAAAATAACGCAATAACCTGTTCTCTGAGACCGGCTCGTAGAAAACTATGAACCAGCCTCCAAAGGGTATTTTGCTTCATGGCACAACCAGTATATTCTAAAAGGTTCATGGGAAATGAACTAGCGCCACCTATTGAATTTAATGTTTCTCAATCCACCTCTAACTCTTTGAGCCGTAAAATGAAACATTACCATGCTCAGCAGAGGTGCAACTTCAAGCTCTTGGGCTCAATGCAAAAAATGAAATGGGCCTCACCCGCTACCATGTTTTGCCATTATTATTACAATCTGGTGTCTTCTTATGTAGCAGGAGGGCTTTTGGGCCCCCTCAGGCTGCAGGGTCCCGTAGTGACTGCAACCGCTGCACCCCCTATAGCTACGCCCCTGATGCTCAGGGGCCCAATAGGGGTATCCCCCAGTTGGAGCTTATATTTCGGGCATATGCCATAAATGTCTGATAGATACAGGTTTCAGAGGTGGGACATGTATCTATCACTAAAACAGTGGTCTCCCTATTCCCTTACCTTGTTCTTGCGGCAGTTACAGTGAGTGGAGAAGTGGCCGTGCATAGCAGTTCCAAGTACAGCCGACAACACTTAGGCTATGTTCACACGGTGTAATTGAGGGGCGTAATTACGCCCCGCAATTACGCCGGAGTTCGGGAGCTCGCGCGAGCACTCGTGGGGGGCGGACCCATAGACATTCATTACTAGCGGCATGTATTCGCCGCTAGTCATTCACCTGTTACTTATCTCCCCCCCCCCACCCCCCCCCGGCGTATTGTGCGAGCGGGGAGAGGAGACGTAATCCTCAGTACTCTAAGAGAAATTTGGATTACTGTAATGACTGGGACGTATCGTGCCCCATATTTAGCGCAGTATGGCGCGAAATTCGGGGCCAAATACGTCCAAATTTAAGCCGTGTGAACATAGCCTTACTCAGAAAACCAACAGAGGTGAATGGAGAGGGAAGTGCATGCATGGCCACATCTCTGTTCATTGTATCTACAAGGACAGGGAATAACTGGACCCTCGTTTTCGAGATAGATGTGGATCCCACATTTGTCATATATTATGATAGACATATAGATAGATATATAGATAGATAGATAGATAGATAGATAGATAGATAGATAGATAGATAGATAGATAGATAGATAGGATGGGATAGAGTAGATAAGAGTTGGAAAAAGACATAGGTCCATTAAATCCAATCTATAATCCCAATGTGTTGATCCAAAGGAAGGCAAAAACCTTTATAAGGTAGAACTTTGGTGTAAGAAAAAGGAAGAAAAATAGAAAACCTGTGATTCTATAAACAAACATTAGGAGATTACAAAGATATATACTTTCTGAGGAAGCGCCGGTATTCCGTGCAAAACGCGTCAAGTACTATTGTCTTAGTTATTAACTCACACGGTGTTAAGATTTCATTGTGTTTTTAATAATAAAGGCTAACGTTTAATTTTACTACCCCTAGGGATTGATATCCTTTGCGAAGTGGCGCCGGACTCCACAGCCTTTCCCAAATTTGGGACCGTGCAGTTTTATAAGTATAAATATAACTAAATATAATATATATATAAATTATATATATATAAATATAGATATATATATAACTATGTATAAATATAAATATAAATTATTATATATACACACACATATATATTAATTAATTCTGAATACCATGTTTGAAACCACAAAAGAATCTTCCTTCTTCTATGACACAATTTCTACTTTGTAAAGGTTTTTGTCTTCCTCTGGATCAACACAGTGGGATTATAGATTGGACTCAATGAACCTATGTCTTTTTCTAACTCTATCTATCTATCTATGTCTTTATTTCTATCTATCTATCTCATATCTGTCTGTCTATCTATGTCTTTATTTCTACCTATCTATCTGTTTATAGATATTTATTTTACATATGAGATAGATAAAACGATATGAGAGACAGAGCTAGATAGATATATCTGCGATAGATAGAAATGAGATACATATTACATAGACAGATAGAACACAAGGTGACAGTACAGTAGATCTTGCACAGAACGCTCCCTACATAAAAAAAAAAACCCGAACATATGGGTGTTTTCCGCAGAGTACTGGATACAGAGCAGCAGCCTGTATCCTGATATCATGCCATATATAACATCTGTACAACCCAAAACCCGCAGCTATGACAACCAAGGAATCATTGACCGAACCCTTCTTTAAGAATAAACCGGCAAAATATTTCCAATATGTTGTAATGAGGATAATACTCAGAAGTGTAAAGCTACTCGTGCAAGTCACAACACGATCACTCAGGATGCAGACATTCAGCTCATACATTGATATGAAACTAATAGAGATAGATAACTATTCAGAGATAGGATAGATCCGACACACTGAATAGTACACCATAGAACCATCCTCCGGTTGCTGCCATTCACAGCCGCCTTCCTCCGTCCTATTATTAGCAGTATATACTGTATATGAACCGTCGGAGGATACACAGATCTGGCTGAATGCTTTTCCTATCACCCTGGTTCTGTAATGCCTCGAATTCATCTGAGATAACTATTTAGACTACAAGACATGGGAGGTCTACGAGATTACAGTGTAGAAATGTAGTTGAAAGTAAGCCAGGACAAACAAATGCTGGAGCCTCCGCCGGGACACATTCATCAACATGACTTACTCCATTGCATTGGCAATTTTTTTCCCTCTTTCTTTTGAGATTGTAGATCACGTGAAGTCATTATGAAGATTCACGCCGCTCCGGCTCCTGTTCGTCAGAATAATGCACCCTGGTGGTAACAGAGGCTTCTAGTACTTGTTAAAAATCCCAAATCATATAGAAAATGTTTAGAAAAACCTAAGAGCAGATCAGAGGGGGAAGGAGCAGTTCATGTCACTAATTTCCCCCATCCCATATGCTGCTACCATGGGGCCTTTGCAGGTTTACACTGCCCATGGGTAAGTGGTTGGGCTAAAATAATCCTGGGCATTTCGGGGATTGGATCTGCCAACCGGAATACCTGAGGATCCTTTGCTGGACCAAGGCTTGGGCACAATAATGAGGCCAACCGCTTACCAACACAAGGATGTTTGATTACCAAATAACCCATTAGACTTTCCTTGGCAACTCCCTCCATATGCCCTCACCATAGGAGCATAGCCTTGTCATCTGTATACTTGGTGACTTGCTCTAACAATAGCTGTTTATTCTAATACATTTCATAGGCCACTGGAGCAATGGTAGTGGGATGCAGTCCCCAATTTCACTATTTGTCCATTTATTGCTCCAATTCATGTTAGGTCTCAGAGTCTTGTCACCATGAATCCCCTTTTCCATTGCTGATTTTGTAATTAGACTTTAAAGGGGTTTTCTCACTGGAAGGCTTAGCTTTCAACATGTAGGAACAGGTAATTGAAGACTTTTTCCAAATACATTAGTCTTTTGTTTTTACCTTGGTCAGGAGATAAGTGAGACTTTATCTGCTCTGAGTCCACACAGGTTTCTAGGATTACCCATCCATATCTCCCTTCCTAATTAGACAGAAAGCAGGAGTGAGCATATAATATTCCCTTTTACATTGCTAGGCTCCTGCGAGCAACATGTGAACTGAGGATAACTACATCCAATAGAGGGCGATGTGAGCTCCTCAGCTCTTTTCCCATAAGCCTTTGCATTATGCAAAACAGTCCAGTGAGGTCTTGATGCAAATAAACCTTCACACCAACCAATTTTATTGTGGCTCTCTCCCAAGGAAAGATTTTTCCCCTTTCGAAAGCCACTCTTAGCCTCTCCACCCAGCTAAACCTGTAGTACAACAATGCACGACGAGGGCAAATAACCCCAAAACAGCTGTCTGTAGATGAACTTTAACTGGTTTGCTCAAATCCCTTTCATATGCAGAGGCCTCCTGCGAGCTTATATGTGAAACTGAGGATAACTACATCCAATAGTAGTGCGCTGTGGAGCTCCACAGCTCTTTTTCCCATAAGCCTTTGCTTTATGCAAAACAGTCAGTGAGGTCTGAATGGCAAGTAAACCCTCACACCGACCAATTTATTGGTTCCTCTCCTCAAGGAGAGATCTTTCCCCATATAATATTTTGTAATAATAACAATAGGAAGTATAGCTAAGAATATTGTATAGCCACTAGAAATAAGCACGACTCCACTGCATAAATTAAAAATCACAATATGTCCTGAATGAATTAATTATAAGTACCATTGCAGTTTGGATTTGGTTCAAAGTCAAATTTGACCTGAATCTGAGTACTTTAATTAAAGGAGTTGTCTCATTACAAGCTTTCAGCTACTTCAATGCTTCTGCAGACAAAGATTTTTGAATTCAGGGGCTGCTTCTTGTCTGCCTCTTCACCGCCTCTTCCTCCCCCCTCACCTCAGCACACGAGAAAGGCTCTCCTTCAATAACTTCAATAACAGCAGGGGAGTGTGCGAGGGGGTTTTGCTGCCAAGGGTTAACCCTTGTGTGTGCCTGCCATATGTCTGCTGCAGGCGCTCACTGCTAGATCAGCTCCCCACGAGACAGGAAGGGCTGGATCTATTGAGTGTGGAGAGAGTCTTTGAAGCTTAATGGGGTGAGTCTAATAGCAGAGCAGAGGGGATGCAAGTGTTCCTATACACCCTGCTTAACATACTAAATCTCCACATCTCAAGCCACAACAAACCCTGTCAGAACAGACACAGAGCAGCGTGAAGTGTTACAATAACAACGAAGTGTCACTAGTACAGCAATCAGAACCGTTCACAGCCCCCCGATCTGTTCTATAGTATAGTCAGACTCCACAGACACATCATGATTATAGTAAAACACACTTTCATTGCGTCACATCTATTGATCATCATCAACTCAGCTCTCCTCAATCTGTGGTAGAGATCACGAGCAGCAGGGGCACACACCTGGTTAACCACTACACAGACACAAAGCCAGAGCCCTCCCCCCCTCCCCTTCCCAACATAAGCATACTATGCGGGAGGGTCTCTGTTCTCTGGACCCTGTATTCCAGAAACAGATAAGTATCAACGACAGCCCAGTGAGATCAAAGAATCAACAGGTCAGCTCTATAAGGGATTTCAGGAGCTGATGCACTACTACTAACAGGGATAACTCAAAATCATTAGGACATTTGAATGAACATATATTGCCAAGCTGGCTGTTTTTTTTTATAAAGATCTTTTAATTAAAACCCAATCATTGTAGTGAGACAACTCCTTTAAGGTTGGCCTGAATACATTTTTGGTGAAATTCAAAAACAAAGACCCTAAATTGGGGTTAGGACTGGTCCGGAATTGATGTCAGAAGGAAGTGACTTCTGAGCAACAGTGTCATATGTAAGTTAACCCATTCAAACCCAATAAATGAACCCTAACCCTTAACCTGGGGTTAAGGTAATGGCTAGGATTAGGGCTAGATGTAGTATTAAGGTCAGAATAAAAAAAATTCAGACTCAGGTCATCTCAAACCCACATTTTTTCACAAGTGCAAAAACAAGTCCACTTGCATATAATGTCCCCATTTACCAGTTGGTCCTACCTATTCCTAGATATCCCCTCTTGCATCAGGCCCTCCCCCTAACAAGGTGGTTATAGCTTACAGACCTGTTTTGATCCCTATCCTGATAGGCTGCCTTCTACTGGTTGCTATAGCTACAAGACCTGTTTGAGCTCTCCTGATAGGCTGCCAGCACTGGTTGCTATAGTAAACAGACCTGTTTGATCTCTCCTGATTCGATGCTGCGCACTGGTGCTATAGCTATCAGACCAGTTGAACTCTCCTGATAGGCTGTCATAGCACTGGATGCTTATACTACAGACCTGGCTTCTTCTGCACCTAGTGAAACCATAACACCGACGCCCCTGAATTCAAAGTGAAACCAAGAAAACATGCTTAAGGTAAGATGAATCAATGATAGTGAGCAGAACCTCTTTAAGTCAATGCCTAGATTATATGGGTCCTAAAAAAATTGTACTGGGAACCAGATCACCAGGGCCCAGGAAATGCATTTTGGTGCCCAATGCAAGTACGACCAATGTCGCCCCGCACCCCCTCTAAAAAAAAAAAAAATTAATCTGGCCTAAACATAACAAGACATACCTGCGCCCACTCCCCCCATCCTAGGTAAATAAGAGGGAGGGGGGCACAATTCCGATACACAACAGTTTGAGAGGTGGAAGTCCTATTGGGATGAAGTTATATGAAATACTGTTTGTGTATGAAAAATCCCATACATTATACCGATATACAAGGAAAGTAGGGTATAGAGGCATAATTTATAGGCACGCAGGGGCTATAGGCCATATACAAAGGCGAGGGCATAGTGGCCAAATATATAGAGCCGGCAGGAGTTTTAGGGTCATATATATAGGCAGGCAGGGCTCCCTAGGGGTCATATAAATAGGCAGCAGGGCTATAGGGCCCTATATATAGGCAGGCAGGGCTCTATGGGGCCATATATATAGGCAGCAGGGCTATAGGGGCCATACCTATAGGCCAGGCAGGCTTTAAGGGTCCCATATATAAAAGGCAGGGCAATAGGGGCAAGATATATAGCAGCCGGCTATAGGGCACTCTACGTCCCTCTATGTCCGCATCTACGCCCCCTCCGACCTCCAGTGGGCTGTTGTCTAACCGACCTGCCAGGCCCTGCCACTGCGCCTTTCTTGACCACTTTGCTTCCTGGCCTTCTTCCACTTTCTTCCACCGACCACCCCACAATCATCATGGGAGACATCAACATCCCCATCTACACCCCCCCCTCTGCTTACAACACCCTACATTCACTCTGCTCCTCCTTCAACCTCTCCCATGGGACCTCAAGGAGCCACTCACAAAGATGGACACAACTGGACCTCAACTTCACCCGCCTTCTGCCCCCTATCTGACATCTCTAACTCTCCACATGCCCTATATCAGACCACTACCTGCTTTCCTTCACCACTAGCTCCTCCCCACGCTGCTCCTCCGGTATCATATCCAGTAAGACCCCCCGCAGGAATCTACAAAACCTCAAAACCCACCCACTCTCTCTGAATTGAAAAAAAACTCTCTTTACATCCTTTTCACTATCTCCTCATTCAATACCCAGATTGCAGCCACCACCTTACTACAACCATACAATCATCACCGCCCTTGACTCAGCCGCTCCTCTCACACACATAACAGAACCCCGGAAAAATCAACAGACAACCCTGGCACACAGACTCTAACCCAAAACAGCTAGGGCGATCTTCCGAATTGCTGAACGCCGCTGGAAAAAAAAACTCACACACATTGATGACTTTTGCCTTATACAAACACTCACTGCAGACATTTAAAGTCCGCACTACGCCTCTGCCAAACAGAACTATTTCACCACTCTCATATCCTCGCCTGTCCCACAACCCCAACAATTATTCAAAACCTTCAACTCTCTTCTTCCGTCCACCAACACCTCCTGCCCCATCCCTCCTTTCAGCAGACGACTTTGGCCATTCACTTCCTCCAGAAGATCAACCTCATCAGAGAAAGCTGTCAGCCCGCAGTCCCCACCACACTCCCTTACCCTTGCAACCTGCTCTCCCCCTTTAACTTGCTTCCCCACAGTCCCACTCATGACAAAGCCTCTCCTCTTACTGTCCAAATCCAACCTCACTACCTGTAGTCTTGACCCACGGCATCCCACCTCATCCCACGACCTCATGCTTCAATCATCCCAGCACTCGACCCATCTCTTCAACCTATCAATAACCTCTGTCATCTTCCGTCTGCTTTAAACATTGCACATAACTCCATTCTAAAAAAAACAACCCTTACCCCCTCTTCTACTGTCCCACTATCGCCCCACTCACTGCTCTCCCCTTTGCTTCCAAACTCCTCGAGCAGCACGTCTATCTTTTCAGCTGTCATCCCACCTCTCCTCCAAACCTCTTCTTGACCCACAACAATCGTGGTTTTTCGACCCCACCACTCTACCGAAACTGCCCTAACCAAAGTCACTAATGATCCTAGTAACTGCTAAAGCCTCATGCCACTTACTCTGTCTCCACCACTTGGACTGTTCCTTGCCTTTGACACTGGCGACCAATTACCACCTGCTACATAATCCTCTCCTCCCTCCATCAACCGGACTTGGCTCTTTCCTGGATCTCCTCGACCTCACTGATCGGGCGGACATTCAGCGTCTCTCAATTTCTTGCTCCACCTCCTCCCCCCGACCACATCTCGTGTTGGTGTCCCCCAAGGACAGTCCGTGGGTCCACTACTCTTCTCTATCTACAACCCATGGCCCCCGGTCAGCTCCTACCTCGACATGGCTTTCATTACCACCTGTATGCTGATAAAACCAACTCTAACATCTCAGCCCCAGAATGTCACTTCTCTACTCTCCCGTCCCTGACTGTCCTGTCCCCTCCATTTCTTTTCTTCTTCTCAACTCGTCTCCTAAAACTACATTGAGAAACAGAACTCATCATCTTTTCCACCATCCAAAACTCTAACCCATAGCCCCTGATCTCTCATTACAGTACCAACGTCTCTACACATTCACTAGGTCCGCACAAGTCCGCTGTCTTGGGGTAATCCTAACACTGCTTAATCCTTTCAAACCCCACATCCAAACCCTCAAACCTCTGCCTGCCGCCTTCCACCTGAAAACATCTCTCGCATCCGCTCATTCCTCGCTATGACACTACAAAAATGCTGGTCCATGCCCTTGTCATCTCCCGCCTAGAACTACTGCAACATCCTTCTCATGGCCTCCCACTAGCACCCTCGCTCCCCCTCCAATCCAGCTTAACTCTGCTGACCGTTCTTACCACCTCTCTCCTCGCTACTCTTCCTCTGCCTCTCCCCTCGCCATTCCCTCACTGCATCCCATTGGCCCAGCGAATTCATTTCATGCTACTAACCATGACCTACAAGGCTCTCCATGACCCTCTCCCCCTCCCATATCATCTCTGCCCTAATATCCAAATTTCTCCCCCACGCACTCTCCCGCTCCCTCACAAGGACCTTCTCCTCTGCTCTCCCCTTATCACTCCTCACGAACAAACCGTCTCCAAGACTTCTCCCTGTGCTTCACAGCACACTCTGGAACTCACTATTCAACCTCCCCAAACCCCCCCCCCCACATCAGACTCTCCTCCACTTTCCACAGCTTCAAAATCAACCGAAAACGCCATTTCTTCAGGCTTTCCTATAACCTTCCACTAAACTTGTCCACTACATCCTCCACAGACATGTCCTGCCCCTCACCTCCTGTCTCTTTCCCCCCCTTGTCAGATTGTAAGCCCTCGCGGTAGGGCCTTTCTCCCTCTGTCGAGCCAATGTCATTATCCCTTATCACTGTACACATTTGAACTTTGTAATGGTATTAACCCGCGCTCGCATGTACAGGGCGTCCCTGGAATCAATGGCGCTTAAAATCAATAATAATAATAAATAGGCAGACAGGGCTATAGGGGCTAGATATAATAGCAGACAGTGCCTACAGGGGTCTAAAATATAGGCAGATGGCAGGGCTATAAGGGGCTAGATATAGGCAAGCAGGGCTATAGGGGCCACATATATAGGCAGGCCAGGGCTAAGGGGCTTAATATAGCAAGCAGGCTATAGGGCCATATCGGCAGGCAGGGCCTATAGGTCATATATTATAGCAGGCAGGGCTATAGGGCTAGAATAATGCAGGGCTTATAGGGGCATATATCAGGCAGCAGGTAAAGAGGGCTAGATATATAGGCAGGCAGGGCTATAGGGGCTACGGTCCACTATTTTGAACCGTTGGTCAGTCACTGAGTGGCTACACTCACTGTATAACAGTCCTTCACCGACTTATAAAGCTGCGGCTGCCTGATTGCAGCGCTGTTATCGGCGGCTGTTGCTGCTCGGCCCGCCCTTTACTCCACTGCGCAGCTCTGTCTTCTGCTGAGCGCATGACCACAGGCGCCGCGCAGCTAAGTGCCTCAGTTCTGTCTGCCGGGCGCCCGCATGTTTCTCCTGTGTGTCAACAGTGGCGGACAGGCAGGTAGAGTCGGAGCAGTAACAGACTGTGACTGAATGACTGTTCTGACTACAACGTACTACTACCTGCCGTCCGCCTCTGCTGCCACACAGGAGAACATCGGGCGCCCGGCACAGAACTGAGGCACGGTAAGCAGCGGCGGGCCTATGGTCATGTGCTCAGCGGAAGGTTTGACTATAATCTCCCTTACTTATTAGACAGAGAGCAGGGAGCTACATCAGAGCAGATTAATCCTGAAGAAGAACTTTTGTTTACAGATAGGCAATTGTTTCTACCTCTCCGAGCACTTGTAGCTTTTGTTTCTTTAAGGCTGTGTTCACACGACGTTTTTGTGATCCGTAAAACGGATCCAACAATGTTCAGTAGGATTTACATTGCTTTCAAGAGAAAAGCGCATACACCGTACCACAGAGAATGCCGAGCATCTTTTTGAGAGCTACCTCTGCTGAGTTTGCTGATCCGACCCTGAATAAAGACATGTCATTTCGTGAAAGCGTTTTAAACGCAAACTGCATTCCCCATAGGAAACAATGGGGGTGCGCTTTTGGGATTACAGAAAGCGGATCCCAAAGCGCAATACAGACATTTGGTTAACAGTTTGGATCCGCTTTCCTGCATCCGTAAAAGCGCATCTGGGGGGACGAGAAGTAACTCCGCTGACCAGTGCAGCGCTGGGACACTTGCCTGCGCCGAGGAGCGGAGAGAAAGCCACGGATTGTACTGCAGCTGCTTCAGCCTGAAACTCGGAGACGTGATCTGTGTGGCTCCATGGTCAGCGGCTTTCCAGAGAATGGGTGGCTGCATGTCATCGGTGCTCCAAGAGAATAGTGGCTCCATGTCAGGGTGCTACCAGAAGATGGGTGGCTCCAGTCACCAGTTGCTCCAGAGAGATGGTGGGCTCCAGCGGTGCTCCAGAGAGATGGGTGGCTGCCATGTCAGCCGCGCTCCAGAGAGATGGTGGCTTTCCAGCGGTGCTCCAGAGAGATGGTGGCTGCATGTCAGCGCGCTCCAGAGAGATGGATGCTGCATGTCAGCGCGCTCCAGAGAGGTGGAGGCTGCATGTCACGTTGCCCAGAGAGAATGGGTGGCTCCATGTCAGCAGTGCTCCAGAGAGATGGGTGGCTCCAGCGGTGCTCCAGAGAGATGGATGGCTCCATGTCAGCGGTGCTCCAGAGAGATGCGTGGCTCCAGGTGAAAGGAAGGCATAAAAAAACGCATCCGAAAACGGATCCGTACAACGCATTGTGAAAAAGCATGCAAAACGGATCCAAAATAGCATCAGCTTATTGCTTTTTTGGATCCGCTTTTTTGATCTGTTTGATGCAGTTTTCAGTGGTAAAAAAAAAAAAAAAAAACTGATCCAAAAACGTCCCTGTGAACACTACCTAGGTTACAACTCCTGCACTACGTCTTTTGTAATGTCATCACTGTCTACTGTTAACAGAAGGCAAATATGCTAAACACTGCCTATAGAGCACCCTACAAGCATTACAACGGCAGAGTGAAAACCAAAGCTTCAGTGTCACACCATTGTTATCACAAGCGAAATCAATTTTGATTCATGTACCCTGCCTCTTCCTGGTTAGGTTGTGGGTGGTTCTATAGCTGTGATTAGCATATCAACTCCTTATTCACCGCTCTTCTAATTGTACTGACATGAGAGCAGGAGATCTTATCTACAAAGCAGAGAGCTTCAGAACACAAAGTAAACAATCAAAAGTAATGACAGGTCTGTAGCTATAGCGACCTGAAGAGCTAATGTAGCCTATACAAGAGGGGATAACTCAGAATAGGTAGGACACTGTTACTGGACACATATTGCAAAGTGACTTTTTTTTGCAAGATCTTTAACATAAAAAGCAGCAATTCTTGTAGTGAGACAACCCCTTTAAGAATAGAAACATCTTTGTGTGAAAAGGAAACAAAATAGCACTCGGCTCTGCTATAGGGCTCTCCAGTGACCAGATAACCCCCACATTGACCATCCCTACATAACACCTAGCGTTATCGTCTGCAATATACAAAGCCATTTTCTCTGTTACCTTCAAAGAGACACCAGACACATGGGATGATTCAGGAAATGCTGAAGGGAACATTGCACTCGGAGCGGTAGTAACTTCTATTTACATTGTGGCCGGTTACAGCCGGCACAGTATATGGCGATACTATTTCTCCGCACCGGATAAATGCTGAGATCTTATCCTAATCTCTATGACATCCAAGGCTGCAGCTTCTACAGTGGCTGCTAAACAGACTGATAAGACAAAACTTTGGTCAGGACTTTCAAAGTTGCATAGGTTGAAAGAATATACATATGCATAAGACATAACTGGAAGCTCCTGGACCCAGTCCAAAACCAGTAACAGGGCAAGCATCTGCCATGTGCCATATATACCCTTTGGTCCCTTGAGGGAATGGGTGTGACTGTTACCCTGCACCTCCCAAAGCTTTGTCCCTAGATTGAGCCTTGAGACAAGGAAAATTAAACAAAATGCCCTGTGGCCTACAGCCGGGTTCAGTTTTTTCCCAAGGCAATGGATAAATTCCAGTATCAGTAAGCTTCCTTTAAAGGGGTTGTCTCATCTCAAAGTTTCATAGGATGCATGAATGAAATAATGCTGCTTTGCTCTGTCACTTCCTGGTCAAGCTGTCTGTAATTTTGCAAATGACTCAGTGTATTCAGACTTCTGCTAAATTTGATAAATCTCATGCTGTCAGACCAGGAAAGCTTCTGACTTTAAAGTAAACACAGCATAATTACTGGCTTTTGGTCTGAAAGATCAGATACAAACAAGCTGTCACTGTCCAAAATTCTGTGCTGCATGACCTGTGTGATGACACATTTCCTGCATAAATAGAACAAACAGCAGGGGGAAAGTACCGGGCGGTCATTTGGGGGAACCACAGAAGCACAGAAGTGATAAAATCCTTGTAGCTCCTAAACAACAAAAAAATGAACGCGCAATATTTTTGGGGAAAACATCTTTATAGTGTTCCCAACATGTTGAAAGCTAATCTTTGTAGCGAGACAACCCCTTTAAGACAGACCCACCACTAAAATATGACTTATCCCCATGCAGTCTTCATGATTCCATTTATGTGGTGCTCTCATAAATTGACATTGGGACTAAATATTCTGGATGGTGCAGAAACTTTTGCGATCCAATGCATCGTGTCAAGTGCATGGGAATACTTTTGTCCAGCAATATACTTATGTCTATAGAGTGCTGAAAGGGTTTTCTTAGTACAACGATTAGCTTCACCATGTAGGGAAAGGTAAATGAACACTTTTTACTAAATACATTGCTCTTTAGATATTGCCCTGGTCTGGAGATGAGAGTTTATCTGCTCTGAGTGCACACAAGTAGGTTACCGTCCTTTTCTCCCTTCCTGATTGGAGAGAGAGCAGGGACTGACGTCGCCATGGTCGGATACAGCAGAGACTTTGGGCGGCATAAATGAAATTTGCTGTTTAAACGCCAAATTTCATGCACATTATAATGGCATAGAATGCGCCTGGTTTATGAACCCGCTCTACAGCAGGTCACAAATCAGGCCCATTCTAGTGCTAGTACGACATTTCTGGCTCAGGTAAACCACTATGAAAGTGCTCTACCTGTTCCAGCAGTAATGCGCCTAGAATTGCTGTAGCGAAGCTATAAATCTATAGTTTCGTATGGTTCTAGTGCACCCCACCTCCCGCACGTCCCCCCGAAATCAGGCGCATTACAAAGTGCTGCTTGCGCTCCGTAATGCGCCTGATAATGGCGGTCGGGAGGCTTTTCGTTAATGCAAACAGGGCTGCGCCTGATGTCGGGCTGAAAATACTCCAGACTGCAGCCCTGTTTATACTTGTCCTCCTTTATCTCTAACAAGATTAGATTGTTAACCATTAATAAGCACTAGTTTTCACTCCTTGGAAGCTCTGTAGCTTTGTTTACAAAGATTACATATCCTACTCTTAAGTCTTTGTAACGCTCCTCAGCTAATTAAAGAGGAGCTAAATATTACAATATTCCCATGGGGTAATTTCGGTGCGCATTTCGTGGCGTATTTGCGCTCTAATACGGGCAAGATGTGCGCCGAAATTACGGTAATCCATAGTTCTCATAGAGAACTATGGATTACGCCTCCTCTCCCCGATTGTACAATACGATCGTATTGTACGCGCGGGGAGATAAGTGACATGTCAATTACTTGCGGTGTAACGCTCCTCAGCTAATTAAAGAGGAGCTAAATATTACAATCGCTGCTACAGAACCACCCACAGCCTGACTGGGAAGTGTGAATATGAAGCTGCCTGTGACTCTGTGAAATTGCATGGTGAGAAAACCCCTTAAACATGTCAGCTTGAGAACTGATTGGACTCTAAGGCTATGTTCACATGGCGTAATTGCGGGGCGTACAGTACGCCCCGCAATTATGCCGTGTGTTCGATAGTCGCACTGATACGCGCGTACTCCCGCCGGCCCCATTGACAGTCATTACTCGCGACGCGTGTTCACCGCAAGTAATTGACATGTCACTTATCTCCCCGCGCGTACAATACGATCATATTGTACAATCAGGGAGAGGAGGCGTAATCCATAGTTCTCTATGAGAACTATGGATTACCGTAATTTCGGCGTGCATCTCGCCCGTATTAGAGCGCAAATACGCCACGAAATGCGCACCGAAATTCCCCCATGTGAACATACCTTAAGTCTTAAGGTGCCCATGTTTACTAGATAGTTGGTGGCTGCAAGCTCAATCCACCAAGAGCTATTCCTCTGGGCTCCCCCATACATCTCAAGAAGTGTGTATATATTTTATATGGGGGCAGGGGTACTAGGCTTTTGCCAGACTCCTCTGGTTCCATGACATGGTGCGTACACCACAAACTATTTGCATCTCTTATCTTATGGTTCTTTTATACAGCTATTAACACTTTAGTAAACCCTAAGCACCAATGGTACCAGGTACTACTGTACATGTACGAAGAGTTATTCTAATTGTATAAGCTATAAAAAGACGACGATACCCACCGGAGAATGGTAACATTCTGTTCTGGTGATCAGCAAGGGTCCAAGGAGTTGACTCCTCACCAGTCAAACATGGATGGATCGCCCTAATAGGCTCCAATACTTCTAAAGAATCCCCATTAACCTTGATTGACTCCCGGACAACTACTTTAACCATTGATTTGAGGTTTGTGTCAAGTTTTGGGGGTTTAGAAGATATTTTTCTATTTTTTGTGGGTGTGAACCGATAAAGAAACTAGTACAGTAACCTTAATGCAAACTCTTCGTAATCCCTCCTTGATTTGACTATGTCAGTGATATAGGCTATCACGAACACATAGGTTCACAACAAGTTCACAGTGTTCGTTGTTCATACCTGGCATAGTTGATATAGTATCAGATTCTCAGCATTGCCTTCACAGAGGATTTACAGCCATTAGATGAAATGGATATTTATGGTCGGCAATACCCTAACAATAGGTACACGGTATATATATCTAAAGAGCGACAGTCATGTGTTATTTTTCTGCACCATTGGCAACATACAACACAACACATGTAGAAGAAGTTATCCATAGGAAGTCCTCTAGACTCCCGAGGTCCAGCTAGGTGCCGTGTTTGCTAGTCTGTGTATAGATAAATTTGGGTCAAACAGTGCTAGCCATTAATTCATTCTGAATTTCAACCCTAGTGTGAACAATAGCATAGTCCTCACCCAACTGCAAAAAGTCTGCTGGCATTTATGATGAAGGAGCCATACGCTCTTTTTCAGATGTATTTCTAGACCGCAGTTTACGTAGCCTACCAACTATTGTCCCCTGAGGAGGTTCGGGTAGGCGCCAAAACATGTTGGGACTCTTACACAGTAAGGCTTATCTTCTTTACCCTATGCTATACTCTATTTGTTGAGGGCAATTTAGGGTAAGTTACACTAGGGACAGGTTCCGATCGGGACCGTCCTTATCAGGACGTATATATTTCCCATTTAATAGGCCAGGGTAGTATTAGGAAATGTTTTAGGGTCCATAGGGCTAGAACAATTTTGGACCTCCCTATCCAAGCCATTCTTCTATATTCCTGTCCCTGGTGTAAGTGGTTATGATCGTTGCGGTTCATTTGCTGTAGTTTTTTCAGCGTCTTTAACACACTTATACACGTTAGCTAGTTTAATTAATTCTAAATAAAATTGATATTTTAATTTTGTTTAGTGTGCCTTGCATGATAGAGTGTATATATGATGAAGAACCACCATGTTGAACCACTGCTGCTATGGAAAATGATGGACCTCAATTTGGCATATCTGGCTAACTCCTACTCCCAGAGGTTTCATCACTGGATAAGAGGTGATCTGCACTGTTGCCCTGAAACATTAAGGTCCAAGGTTAAGATCCAACTAGGACCAACATCTACATGAATGTTTGAGTTTCCTCAAGGTTCTCTTAATTCTGTCAAATCCCAAAAAATCCTGATAAATTCATTTAAAGGCATTAAAGTGGTTTTCTCACTACAATGATTAGCTTTTCACATGTAGGGAAAGGTAAATTACCAAATACATTGTTGTTTTGATTTTGCATTGGTCAGGAGATAAAGAAGATTTTATCTCCTCTTAGAGTACGTAGGTTTCTCTGGTTACTACCTCTCCCCACCTCTCTTTTCTGAGTCTCTTATGGCTATGTTCACACGGCTTAAACCAGGACATATTTCAGTCCGTAATTACGCGCCGGAGTGTGAAAATTACGGGCTGAAAACGTCCCAGTCATTACGGTAATCCACAGTTCTCATAGAGAACTATGGATTACGTCTCCTCTACCTGCTCGGCGAATCCGCCGGGCGGGGAGATAATTGACAAGTGAATTACCAGCGGCGTATACGTGCCGCTGGTAATACAAGTCTATGGGCCGGCGAGGTGCCGGCCCCCCGCTCCCGCCCACACGGCGTAATTGCGGGGCGTAATTACGCCCTGCAAATACACAGTATGAACCTAGCCTATCACTCAATGCTGGGGCAGACTCCCCAAATTAGCTGTCTGCAAATGACTATCTGCTTGGCTCTTATCCCATTTACGCTGCAAGCCTCAGTAAGTTAAGGAATACTATATCAAAACCAGAAAATACAATTCAAATAGGATACTCCAAGGAAGGAAAAGAAAGGTGTTCCAGGCTTAAACAATGAGTGCACAAATAAATAGTTACATTAACAAAAGTTATTTCCAAGAAGAGGTGTCAGTTTCTTAGCACTATCAGTAAAATATAAAAACATAAAACTACGCGTTTCACTCTGCACACATGGCATAAAAAGCTGTTATGTGTGCAGTGCGAAACGCATAGTTTTAGTGGCAGTTTTTTTTGTTTTTGCACTCACTGTTTAAGCCTGGAGCACCTCTCTTTTCCTCCCTTGGAGTATTCGATTTGAATTGGATTTCTTGGTTTTGTTGAAATTTCTTTCCGTAGAGAACCTTCTGTGCGGGGACCTCCCGTGGCAGCTCAGCATTTGGATCAGCTCAGTCGAATTATGTGAATTGTACTCACTCACTGCAGAGTCTTATCTCTAACAACCGAGTTTACCTAACTAAATGACAAGTTTCACTGCTAATAAGCACTTCTTACCCTTCATCTCACCGGTACACCCTAAAAGATCGTAAGCTCTTGCGAGCAGCGCCCTCTCGCCTTGTGTCTAATCTGTAAGTAGCTTTTCATTGTGCATTGTATGTTTTTTGTCTGCACCTACACCCTCCAAATTGTAAAGTGCTGCGGAATATGTTGGCGCTATGTAAATAAAGATTATTATTATTATAAGCTGATAAATCAAACACTGCAATAAACCCACCACAGCCTGACCATGAAGTGTGAGTCTAAAGCTGGCAGTGGCTCTGTGAAACTGCATGTTGAGAAAACTCTTTGAAATTGTGAACCCTTTTGCTGTGATTATAGTTGCCTAAATTAAGCCAAATTACAGTTCCCTGCGCTTGTATCAACATACCTTGGTCGATATATTCAAAAAGGCTGATGGGAAATTGCCTTGGGCCAGCGTCACCTATTGGATGTAGTATTACTTGAAGCAAAATAGGGCAAAAGAGAACAAGCGCACTTTATGTGTTAACGTTAAAGAGCTATATAGCACTATATAAACTGGTGGCGCTCACTTGAGAGGGTTGTACTGATATAATACAACACACGTAATTCCACTGAGCTGATCCAAATGCTGAGCAGCCACTCTTAAATGACACGGGAGGTCCCCGCACAGAAGGGTCTCCGCGGAAAGAAATGTCAACAAAACCAAGAAATCCAATTCAAATTGGATACTACAATGGAGGAAAAGACAGGTGCTCCAGGCTTAAATAGTGAGTGCAGAAATAAACTGACACCTCTTTTTGGAAATAGCTTTTCTTAGTGCAAATTTTTTTATTTTTGCACTCACTGTTTAAGCCCGGCGCGCCTTTCTTTTCCTCCGTTGGAGTATCCTATTTCAATTGGATTTCCTGGTTTTGATGTACTAATCCTTAAAGAGGTTGTCTCACTACAAAGATTAGCTTTCAATATGAACATAGATGAAGACATTTTCCAAATATATTGCTTTTTTCATTTTTTTTATTGTTGAGGAGCTACAAATGATTTTATCACCTTCTGAGAGCTTTCAGGTTTCTCTAGTTACCGACCGGTTTGCTTGTTCTCCCCTCCTGTTTGTCTTATCTGATAGCAGGGAGTGACATCATCAAACAGGTAGTGGCACAGAACCGCCAGCAGCCTGAGAGCTTGTGTGTTATCTGATTTTTTCAGACATAAGACACTAATTACTACTGTTTGCTTTAGCTCTGAAACTTCTCTGGACCTGGTAGCAGGAGATTGTTTATCTAATCTAGACTAATTAGCAGAAGTCTGAATACATGGAGCTCATATGCTAATTACCCATAGCCTGACCAGGAAGTGACAGGATGCATGAATGAAAGAATGCTGCTGACTCTATGAAACAGTAAGATGAGACAACCCCTTTAACTCACTGAGGCTTGCAGCGTAAATGGGATAAGAGCCAAGCAGATACAATAGTAAGCAGTCCAGCTTGTAATTGCCCGTTTCCTCCCTTTGTAGCAATAAATGAGACGGACGCACGGTAAGCCGGATACTCCTACGGCTACAATAATGACAAAATGAGAGTAGATAACCAGCGTCCTAAAGTTCGCCCTGTAAGCGGGCATGCACAGTGGGGACCAAGCAGTCTGTACTGAAGTTAAAACATATTTGTCTTTAATTCAAACAATTTTTTTAAAAAAACTTACAAGTAGTTGTGACAGTACAAGTTCATGCTCCACATGGACGCAACCACCCAACAGGGTATGCACTAGACTCCAAGAACCGAGCCAAGCAGATAGTCATCTACAGACGGCTGAATTAGGGAGTCTGCCCTTTATCAGAGCACAGTAGAATACTGGTTGTCTAGTTGTGCGGCTCTAGATGTCACGTAAAAGGGGTGATGTTTCTCATTAGGGAGCCACGTACATTGCAAGACTCAATGAGATGGATGTAAATTGAAGAACGCTACATCCAATTGGTGGCACTGCTCATTTCCCATGAGCTTTTTTTGAAGACATTTGAGTGGCACCACCCTTGGGTCTTAGTTCACAGGCTAAACAAGCCCTACTTTTGGCTACATCCAGAGGAAAGGAACTACTGTTGGCTACGCCCGAGAGGACAGGGACTACTATTGGCTACGCCTCAGAGGACAGGAACTACTGTTGGCTACGCCTCAGAGGACAGGGACTACTTTTGGCTACGCCCCAGAGGAAAGGGACTACTTTTGGCTACACCCCAGGGGAAAGGGACTACTGTTGGCTACGCCCCAGAGGACAGGGAATACTTTTGGCTAAGCCCCAGAGGACAGGGACTACTTTTCACTAGGCCCCAGAGGACAGGGACTACTGTTGGCTACGCCCCAGAGGACAGGGACTACTGTTGGCTACGCCCCAGAGGACAGGGACTACTGTTGGCTACGCCCCAGAGGACAGGGATTACTTTTGGCTATGCCCCAGAGGACAGGGACTGATGAGACAATATCATCTCTTTACAGCACTATGGAAAATGTTGATGAAATATGAAGAAAAGAAAAGTAATCAATGCAATTTCATACCGGATTATCAGAAACTCATTCTCAACGGATTAAAGCAAATTTTTTAAAGCATTCTCATTTTTACAATGCACTTTGGGACATTGCATTGATTGTACCGGGATGCATGTTGTTAAGTTCATTAATTAGCTATATGAATTCATTATAGGAAAAAGTTTTTGTAAGTTTTTTACCCTCCATTCCCTAATGTGGAAAAAAAAAAAAGCATTTCACCCCTGAATGGATTTGCTTAAGGTCATAGTCTTTTAATTCCAGTACTTAGCTACTGAATTGCAGCTAAAGACTATCAATACGGTCGGCCTCTCTGCCAGGATTAGCATATTAAGGCAAATTACGAGCTAACCTGCAGAATAGTGAGGTGACAGGGCCCGGATCCAAAACGCTACAATATAAATCAGTTTAATTTGTGGTCACTATTGCTTTTATGCAATTACCTTAAAATACTTCACCTTGATCCCGGCTCTAATGTGAATTAATTAGAAGACGCTTGGATGTGATAGCGCAGTTGGACGCTTCAATTAATAATAAGTGTGAACAAATCATCTGGAAGGAGGGGGAAGGGGTTGAACGTACAGTGAAGATTTCATTATGAAAATCAGGTAGAGGACAAACACGGCTATTATCTGCTCCTAGAAATCATCTGGAGCTGGAAGAAGTTCTTGTACCTTTATGTTAATGAATATTAGGAACTTCAAAGACTATTCGTTAATGATCTCAATTGTCACCGGGTTGTCCAGTCTTACGTAAGCAATGCGGAAACATCATAAAGGGCCAAATTTTCCTATAGTTAGTCCTGGGGGGAGTAAATACTTTTGTTCCCTATAACAATTCTGGAGCCTCTTCACTTGTAACTCTGTGTTGTGCTGTTCCTCTGTTATTCCTTGTCACGGTTCACGCCATGGTCCCTGCCTTGGACCGCCGCCGTGTCTGCCATGTCTCTGCTGCAGCCTGCGTTTTCTGCTTTATACTTGCCTGTCCTGGTGCTCCTGCTTCCTGGGGTCCTGCACGTGCAGTGCGCCTCCTAGGGCACGCGCGCGACAGCTTCCTGCCCTTTATTGGGTCTGTGTCTTCCTCTTGACCTGTGACACCTGTCTATAAGAGGAACTTCCTTTGCTGTGGGTCAGTCCATGGTTGTGTTGTGCTTCATGCTGTGTCCATCTGAGCTCCTGCCAGCTTCTCAGGTCTGCTATCCTGGACTTAACCCCTGAGATGCTGGTTCAGTTCCTGCAGTCCATCTGAGCTCCTGACCTGTCGTTGTCTCTGCGTCCTTTGACCCTATGTTTACCTGCTGTCCTCCTGACGTCTATACCGTCTGTTACCTGCTGATCCTGCCGTTATACCTGTCTAGTTACAAGCTGAATCCTCCTCTTATACCAGTCCGGTGTCCTGCTATATCCTGCTGTATACGTTCTCCGGCTGTACCTGTCTACCACCACTTCTGTGCCTGAAGTTCCTGTCCTGCACCTCGGCTGTCACCGCAGACTCAAGGTCTCAAGACTCAGGTAGCCACATCAGGGGCAGCGACCTGGAGGTTCCCCGCAGCAAAGTCCGTCCTGCTTTGCGGCGGGCTCCGGTGAAGACTGGAGGCCCCTTAGACTCCGCGCCCTGGCGTGGTCTCCATCTACCATCTCGCCTGCGGTGGTCACAGTGGATCCACACCCGGTTACCAGCGATCAGCGCCTCAGCGCATGCTGTACCGCTGGATCATGACATTCCTCCTAGAAATGTATTAAAGAATCTGTCAGATGGGTGTTACAAATTGGGACAAACCCTGAGCTGGTAACACCCAGCTGACAGATTCAGTCATATATTTCTAGTAGGAATAACAGAGGAACAGCACAACATGGAGTTATAAGAGAAGATGCTCCAGAATTGTTATTTCACAGAGAAAAAAGGATTTACTAAAACAGACATGTCAGTAGAGTGGCTCAAATCTGTCCCTGTTTGGTTCGACAATGTAAAAAATTGGGGCCCATCCTAAAGTTTTCACTCTGACCCTTTAACTAGCCCTAATCCTAACCTTAAAGGGGTTTTGCCACGAAGTGAGTTTGTCTGCTCAGAAGAGAAGATAAACAAACAGGCAGCCTCACGGAGGAGAGGGAGGGGTGGATGAGAGAGAGCCAGGAAGCAGGAAGCAGGCAGCGTGTACAATGTGTACTCAAATAATGACATTACAACCAGTGGATTTTCTATACAGGAACTTTCTCCACAGTCCCTAGCAAGCTCCTTCATGTTCCCTGTCATCAGATAAGAAGTGCAAACACGCAGCTCCTCTGGTCGTGTCTGATGTAAACCTTCAGGAAACTAAGGGCTTCTGATTAAGCTTGTAGCTGTCACAGGCTTCACTTTTTTTAAGGACATATACTTAGAAAAGTGATTAAATACCCATTTTGGAGGATCCCACGTCAACATTACATTGTGGCAAAACCCCTTTAAGGGTTTTTGTTACTAACTAAAACCAGATAGATACATATTCTCTTACCTGAGCTGCTTTTAACAGCATTTAGAGAGATGCTTTACAGCAGCTTCATGGACATAGGAGCCTGTTAAAAAGAAAAGACACATTGACTTCTATCTGAGATTTTTCTAAGCATGATCTGTGACCTGGGAAGAAGTCAGTGTGACAGGAGGAGGAGAGGGGGAGCTGTGACATCTCCTATTGTGACTGGTGGATCCTGTGTTATCTATACACATTGATGTCACCTTTCAGTGTAACCCTGCCTGTGCTCATAATGAGGAGACTGCTGAAAAGTTTTTCCCGGTTCTGCTACTCTTTGCTACAAAAAATGGACAGTACGGGCAAGGGGCACGTTCCTGATATTGCTATTTGAACAGTTCACAGCAAACAATGGCGGTTGGTAACCAAGGAGACAAGATAGCAAGTTCAAGCTGCAAAAAAGGTCAGTATTAGGTAAAGTATACATATTTTTTAACAACATGCATTTTGAAAATTGCGTACTTTACAGTAATTGGCCCTTCCAGCAGCACTTGCTGTGAAGGAAATACCTCTTTAAATCTGACAGAAGTGAATGAAAAGAGCCATTGGCATGTGCAGCCACCTTACAAAGCAGATCAGGGACCACCAATCAACATATAGGTGTATGTTCCAAAAATGGGACCCAGATCATTAAGACATGTATGTGGATATACCATAAATGTCTATGTGGGGAAGACATCTTTAACCCCTTAATGCACCATGACGTTTTTGTACGTCATGACAGTATTAGGGTATGTTCACACTGCGTAATTGCGTTGCGCATTTCATCATGTATTTGTGCTTTAATACGGCTGGAATGCGCACCACAATTACGGTAATTCATAGTTCTCATAGAGAGCTATGAATTACGTCCGTCTCCCCGGCGTACAATACGATCGTATTGTACACCAGGGAGAGAAGTGACCGGTCACTTCTTCACGGCGCTTACGCATCGCTGATAATAGAAGTGGATGGGTGCGTCCTTCAAAAACCCACGGTGTACTGTGGCGCGTACAGTACATGCCCCAGTACGCCGTGTGAACATACCCTTAAGGGAGTATAGAGCGGGCTCACTTGCAGAGCCCGCTCTATATGTGGCGGGTGCTGTCTATTAAATACAGTTGACATTCATAGCTAACAGCAGAGATTAAAGCCGGCTGCTGCTGTTTTAACATGCAACATCTAAATGAATGAGAAATGGTGTAGCGCACCTTTTCTCACTCCAATCGGCTTCCATCGCCGCCGCGTCAGCAAATTTAACACTCCTAATTGGTATAACATCATTTATCCTGTATGCTGGACATTATAGAAAAAATCCAAATGCCAAAATTGGAGGGGTTTTTTTTGGACATTTTACGTCCCCTAAAAATGAGAATAAAAATGATTTAAAAAGTCACCTCTATTCCTAAACAGTACCAATAAAAATCACACATCAGCCCGCAAAAAATGCACCATCACTCTGGTCCATAAGTGGAAGAGCAAAAAAGTTATTGATCGCAGAAAATGGTGCTCCAGCTAAAATTTAAAAAAGAGAATGTTTGGATTTTTTTGTTACTATAACAAAAAAACCTACATAGTTTGTATTGTCGTAATCATATTAACTTGCAGAATACAGAGAACACATCATTTATACCAAGGACTGAACACCTTAAAACAAAACATGGCACAAGGTGTTTTCTTGAGTGACTTCTATTGGATGTAATAAATCTTCAATTTGCTTCTGACTCACTGAGAATTTAAAAAGCAAAAGGGATATTAGTCAGGCCACCATCACTCATCTGCATACATCTGTTTCGGGTTTTCCCCCCCTCATCACATACTGGGCCACCCAGCCAGCCAGTACGTTCTGCTCTGCACTGATGAGGGGCAAAAGCCTGAAACAGCTGTATGCAGATAAGTGATACTGGCTTGGCTAATATCTATTTTGCTTTTTAAAGACTCAGTGAATCAGAAGCAAATGAGGATTTCTTACATCCAAAAGAGGGCACTTGAGCTTTCCAGCTCCTTTCCTATAATGCCTTGCGATATGCAGATGCTTAGTGGAGGGCAAAAAGACTCAAAGCTCCACCCAAGGAGAGATATTCCCCTTTCTGTATCATTATGTACTCAGTATGTTCTTATTGTGTTCCTGTGGTGCCACTGTTCTTATGTGCCATACAACATCTAGGTTTACAGTCAAAATGATTTGGTGCTGATAAATAACTATACACGTTATTCAATATACTATACAGGTAGTAACATTGGCTGAATTATCTATGTCCCTATAAGCAGTGAAATACAGAGGGAGTCCATATAGAGGCAAACGCCACCAATGGCATACTTTGGACCGTTGAATGAAATATATGAGCTGGTACGTCAGGAGATCATAACTGGGCACAGTGACCATGCTAAGTTACATATTTATACGCCAACTGCTTTTTTTGTGGGGAATCATCCATCTTTCCAAAAAAAGGTATATAATATACTAGAAAACAAACCCAAAATTCTTAATTGTATTTATGGCTGCAATACCCTAGGATTAAAACTATAGGAATTATTGAGTCACATAAGGATATGGTGTGATAGTATGTTCCATACCACGCTGGTTCATAACAGGGTCAGGGTGTTAAGTGTTCATGGTTCACATTCTTGATCCAATATCAAATATCCCGGGGAAGGTGACAGTATTTACATTCTGTAACTGGAACCACCGTGGAAATAGGAATTTATTCGCATATAGGTTGTAAGTTCTCCAGTGTCAGAAGTGCCATCTTGTTAACCCTTTAAGTCTGTCACAAAGTATGCTGCAGACATCTGTGTCCTAGATTGTGATAGGGGATGACCGCCATGTTATCCATGAGTGATTGGAGAAACTTGACATCTACAAGGTTAATTCTAGAATAGTCAGGAAAAACTCAGCTTGTAAGGTGTAATTCTAAATCTAATGTCCTAATGTTATGAAACCAGGTGGTTGGTGGTCACCAATATGTCCCTATCCTCTGTCCTGCTCCATGTGGCGAGCACTCTCAGTTCCATGTCAGTGGTGGTGGCTCTACCCCTGATTGTGTTGACCTTGTGACCACACCATGATTTTCTGCCTGTACATCTACATCTTCTGCCTGTCCCTATAGTACTGCACCTCTCTGGAGGTAACAACCCGAACGTTCCCTGCAGCTAAATCCAAATTCATATATAGGGATTAGAGGATGAAAACCAAGGACGCTCTGGACTCAGTGCTGCTCGATGCCAAATTTGAAGCAACCCAAGTGCTAGGTAGGCCTTAAGACACTAAATCTCATGTCCATTTTTCTATCAGGCTTTCAGAAGCTGCAAGTAGTTGGTACCAATAATGGGATTTCCACAATTATACATTGATTGTCTGCCCTTAAGATAGGCAAGTATTGGGTAGTTGGTGGGGGTTGACCCCTGGGACCCCTACTAATCAGCAGAAAAAAAGCAGTAGCCCCTTTACTGCATAACCCAACATAGCAGTTTGCAGACTTGTCCATTCAGCCCATCCAAGTGGCCCTTACTGCATACTTGTCAACACTCCCGATTTTGGCAGGACTATCCCACAAACTTGACCACAAAAGGGGCAGGGTATGTGATAAGTAGCCATTTTAGGGAAGGATCTTAAAATTGTCTAATTTTGGCTATTTACACATTGGTAAGTATGGTTATTGTGTCTGTACAGCAGTAATTGTGCAATACTCTACCAAACAACGCTCAACATGTCAGTTGGTGTGACATCCAGAGCTAACACAGGATGGACTATCCTAAAGTCCTGGAAAACCCATGTTAGGTGGGACGTGGACTGATCAAAGCTTTCTCATCCTTATCCTTGGGCATATAAAGTTTATCCTGTAGAGCCCATTGTAGATGTATGGTGCCAGCCTAAACTCAGCTCATCTGAATGAAAACCACAACAGTAAGAGAGTCTCTGTGGTACATTCAACTTTGTTCCTCTTTAAATTAGTATGAACGTGAGGATAGGGTGATTGGTGCTGACTCAATTACACCTCCATGTCTTTGTACTTTAGCATTTATCTTCCAGAATAAAAGCTGTTGCTCCAGGTGTGACCCACAAATAACTTAGAAGTCAATTATCGCTTTTTAATGAATATTTTTCATCAAATGCCACAGAACGACCCCTTTATTATATGAATCAAACTGTCCAACGAGAGCCACCAGGGACCATTCATAGGTCAGGTTTTCATGGCAATACATAATTCTCCTACTCTGCAAAGTTAATTGGTTACTTGCTTATTAATTAAGGTCAGTGGCCCTGGGGGAGATAATCACTGCTGATATACCTCAATTTATACAGGGGCCAGGGCAGGATTATACTGCAATTAGCATAATATCCACCTTGATTTTCCTTTTATCATCTTTAATGGATATTTCCATTCCATAGATTTTTTATTTTTATTTTAAATAGAATTGAATGAACTGAAAAGAAACTTCTCTACTGATAAAGGCTTGAATTATTCATAATTAAAAACCATGCAAAGTTTTCTGATTATTCAGAAGTCTTCAAGTGTCTGTTAGCTAAAACTTCTAAATTTGCAAAACTATTCTACTCCTCTTTTAATTCTATTAGGATCCATAGGATCGGTTCTCCATTAAACTAAAACATAGAGTATCAACTGAGCTAGATCACAGATTCTCTGCCGAACTAACCCATAGGGTCTCTGTCAAACTAAATCATGGAATCTTGGCCAAACTAAACCATAGGGTGCTCAACAAACTAAATAATGGCTTCTTCACCGAACTAAACCATAGGTTCTACTGTAAACTGGACTGTATGTTCTTCATCAAAGTAAGCCACAGGATCTTCTGTAAGCTAAATTGTGGGTTTGCTGCCAAACTCAACCATAGTGTTTCACTTAAAATACACCAAACTAAATCATGGCTTTTGTGTTAAAATAAACTATGGGGTCTCCCCTAAACGACACCATTAGTACTTCATCAAACTAAACCTTAGGATCACCACCAAAAATTCAATGCTGAAATAAAAAACAAGGTTTTGCTTTAAGTACACCATAAGTTTTCCAACAAACTAACCAACAGGTTTTCACCAAACAAGATCTTGGGTTCTTCAGTATACTAAACCAATAAGTCTCCACCAAACTAAACCTAGGTTGAACCATAGGTTATCCCATGAACTGCACCATAAATACTTCACCAAACCAAATCATAGGGTTTCCCCTGAATATCGTTTTTTTTTTGTTTTTGACTGAGCTAGATTATAGGTAATCCATTCATACCTGCAAGCGTCATGTGAATTTGAGCCTCAACTATTAATTGAAAAAGACCATAGGCTCTTTATTGAACTACAACATTTGTGCTCTACTAGACTAAACCACAGGGTTTTCTTTAAGTAAAACCACAGGCTCTCCACTGAACGAGAACATAATGTGTTCAGTGAATTAGACCACATATTTTTTACTGTACTAAACCATAGGCTCTCCACTGAGCTCGAACATTGGTTTTCTACTACACTGAACAAAATGATTTTTATTAAAGAAGAACATAGGTTTTTCACTGAACTAGAAATTGGTTCTCCATTACACTAAACTATTGGGTCTTCCCTGAAGAAGACCAAGGGCTCTTTACTGAAATAGAAGATTTGTTCTCTACTACACTAATGTATAGATTCTTTGCTGAAAAGGACCATAGGCTTTCCAGTAAACTAGAACATTGGTTCTCTACTACACTAAACCATGGGGTCTTCATTGAAGAAGACAATAGTCTCTCCGCTGAGCTAGAACATTGGTTCTCTACTACACTGAACCTTAGGATCTCCACTGAAGAAGACAATAGATTCTCTTCTAAGCTAGAACATTGATTCTCTCCTACACTAAGCCATAGAGTCTTCACTGAAGAAGACAATAGACTCTCCGCTGAGATAGAACATTAGTTCTCTACTACACTTAACCTTAGGATCTTCACTGAGCCAAACCATATACTCTCCACTGAACTCAATTTAGGATTAATACTTAAATAAGATCATGTCTACAATGAACCAGACCATGGGTTCTCCTCTGACTTGGAATGTAGGGCAGCCATTAAACTAAGCCATGAGGTCTACACTGTACTGAAGTAAAATATGGGGTCTTTACTAAACTAAATTATAGGGTGTCCACTGAACCAAACCATGGTATTGAAAAGACTAATCCTAAGGCTTCATCTGCACAGCAAAAGTAAAAAAGTATTGTTGGATTTTGATATTGTTATATTTTACAATAGTTTTTTTAACTGTTTTGTTGCGCTGATTTTGCAGTGGTTTTTCGGACAGCTCACATTGAACAGCACTATAATCTGCTGTGTAGTCCGGCAGATTATAAAACATATTCTAAATTTTGTGAGCGGATTTGAAATCCGACCTCAGAAAATCTGATCTCGGATTTTCTATTAAGGTCTATGGGGATGATTCACAATCAATTTTTTTGCGAATTCTAAACACTGAATCCGCATTAAATCCAACTTTAAACCAGTGCCGTGCAGACATAGCCTTAGGGTTTCCACTAATCTAAACCATAGGGTTTTACTGAGGAGACTTTACTGTTCCCCTGCTTTCCACAGCTCTTCCTCTAAGACAGTCTTTAATTACATTCCAAATTTGAATTAATAAACTAGAAAGCTCTGGATGAGCAGAGCAATATTTTTTAATTGCAGAAGGTTGTGTTAGCTGATGCACTACAAGAAGAACAGATCTAAAACAGATGAATATATTTAGATCTAAAAACTGCTGAACATGGTGTCTGTGGCTGCAATCCAGGCTTGGACTGGCCCACAGGGCAATAGGGAAAACCCCCGGTGGGCCCCTGAGCATGGTAGACCTAAAGTTGTTTTTTAACTCCATGTACATTCTCAGAAGAGGCAAAAAAGCATAGAAAGAGAGGCAAAAAGCAAGAGGCACAGTATAGGAGGCATAAACAGCCATTTACAATAGCTGTAGGGTGGGCGCCTAAAATAAAATTCACCGGTGGGCCCATAAAAACTCAACTGGTGGGCCCCTAAAGTCTGCTCCACCTGTGGGCCCTAGGCATCCCAGTCCGACACTGCTGCAATCTACAGTGGATCCTTGTCCAATCTGTTTGAAGGTGGTCCGTACACAAAGCTGTATTACCATTTAAAGTGTCAAAGTCACTTTTGACAAATTTCAGGCACAAGAAGCATTGGCTTGATTTTTAGGGGAAAATACCCTCTATAAATGTTTATTACCGGCAGTATAATGAGGTTAGTCGGTTTCGAGTGTTCATACATATTTTCCGGCCTCCGGAATTATAATGGAGCAGCTGTCAAATGTACTAGTAGTAATTGATATTAAAATACACTTAACCATGTGATTGTCGGCTCCATATTCCACCGTGTCCATGTGGCCATCTGCAGATTTTGGCGCCATTAAGTGCAGACCACAGATTCTACCGTTCTGTAGTAAAAATTCAATATTCAGATACTAAGTACTGTCACATTTCTTTTTACTGTACTCAAGGGCTGGTTTATGAAAAGCCATGAAAACAAATGTGTTTTGCAAACCCATAAACCATAATGGAGACAGCGTCTAGTAAATTAAATGCTTCAGAAAAGAAAAATAAACGCGGTAATTGCCGGCCACAAGCATCGAGGGGGTCTGTGGGCCAATAAATCAAATATTTCACTCATTACAGCAAATGTACTAAGTAACGCCATTAGCTAAAGGACACATGTCATGCACTGAGTTTACAGAGAGCAACTGCTCCCAACCTTGTATAAAAGTCATCACCGTTCCCTGCAACGAATGTGAATTATTTCTCACCCATTTTGCCAGGGAAGGGGAGGGTAACCTTGGGGGGGTCACTTTAACGCCTAACTCCAGTTGTAAAACCAACTTTCTGCAATCGGATAATGTACTTTGCACCTTATTGCAGTCAGTTCTTCCTTCTGTAGGCCTCTCCATCTCCTGGGTGAGGTCTTTTTGAAAATTACAGAAAATATAAAAATTTTAATGAGAAGCCAGTCTTCTTTTATACAACACACCCTGTTGTAAAGGGTCACATCCCTTTGCAAGATCTTCACCCTGTATATTAGGGTAGCAAGGGTGTAGCTATAGAGGGTGCAGAGGTAGCAGTCGCTACCGAGCCTTGCAGCCTGAGGGGGCCCAAAAGCCCCTCTGCCACATAAGGAGACACTAGCATTTTAAGGGTACGTTCACACGGGGTAATTTCATCGCGCATTTTGTGTCGTATTTGCGCTCTAATACGGGCGAGATGCGCGCAGAAATTACGGTAATCCACAATTCTGATAGAGAACTATGGATTACGCCTCCTCTCCCCGTTCGTACAATACGATCGTATTGTACGCGCGGGGAGATAAGTGACAGGTCAATTATTTGCCGTGAGTAATGAATGTCAAAGGGGCCGCCGGGCTGCCGAACCCGCGACGCGGGAGTACGCGCGTATTAGCGCAAGCTCCCGAAACACGCGATGTACGTGCCGCAGTACATCGTGTGAACATAGCCTTAGTGGTACATGGTAGCTGGGGGGCCCATTTCACCTTTGCACTAGGACCCAGGGGCTTCAAGTTACGCCTCTGCGGGGTAGTGTTGCATTTTGGATTCAAAGTCAAATTTGACCAAATCCAGGCACTCCAGGTCCACCCAAATTAATTTTTACCAATATTTGCAAAAATATCAGCTGTAACTTTGACCCAAAATTAGGGTTAGAGTTAAAGTTTTTTTTATTGGTTTTGAATGGGTTTACTTCCAAGTTCCCCGGTGCTTGTGGTCCAACAGCGTTGTCACTCTAATTAGGCTATGTCTACACTGCACAGAAAACGTCCTTTTTTTCAGCTCTTTTCGTTTTCTGAAAACACTGAAAAATGACTGAAAACAACTCCCCTAGACTTCTATTGTAAAAACGTCCTGCTGTCTCCACTGAACGTCTTTTTTCTGCTCGTTTTTGCTGCTGGTCGCTTTTTGGAACATGTTGCAATAAACGAGTGAGCAGTGCAGAAAAAAACTATTGGGGCCACATGTATGAATCCCCCGGGTCGGGGCGCACCTTTCTGCCAGTTTTCCGGTGGAATCTGCACCTGATTTATGTCGGGCCGGGGCTGCGCTCATACATACTATGTAAAGTCCGCCGCGCTCGCCAGTGTTTTAGCGAAATGCGGGTCCGAGGTGGCAGTGCGGCGCTGCGCCTATGATTCGGCGCCGGAGGTAGTGAGGTCATAAAATGCGGGGAAAAAAATCCGCCGCGCCTGGCCAGTGTGTTTGGGGCGCAGTGCGGGACCGAGGCGCAGAAACGGGGCTGCGCCTATGATTCGCCGGGCCGGAGGTAGCGCACTCATACTGGCGGGGAAAAGTTCCCTGCGCCTCGCCAGTGTGTGTGGGACACAGTGCGGACATGGGCGCAGTGCGGGACTTAGGGGCCGTGCGGGACTGTGCCGAAAAACAGTTCCGGGTGCGAGACAGGCTGGAACAGCGAGAAATCATTCCACATGTCGGGGCGAAGTATGAATCAAAAAACGCCTTTATAAAAGGCGGAAAACATTCTCAGGAAAAGAGCTGAAACCTAAAAATAAAAAATACATAAAAAAAAATCACTTTCCAATATCCTAAATTCAAGAATTAGGATATTGGAAATTGACGGGAAATACAGTAATTCAAATTCCGAAAGCTATTCTGATTGGTCGGCATAAACCGGCCAATCAGAATAGGAGCGACAGTGAAAACCCTTAAAAACCTATGGGGAAGGATTGACCAATCAGAATCCACGGGGGATAGTTCAAAATACAGTAAAAATGCTGAAAAGAGCTGATTGGTTTAATAACCGGGGACTTGGCTAGCTCAGCCAATCAGAATAGGAGCGACAGAGACCCATTCTAGCCTAGGAGAAGTTTAGACCAATCCCGAATCCACGGCGGGACAGTTCAAAATACTGTTAAAATGCTGAAAGAGGTGATTGGCTGAGCTAGCGGGGGCTCGGCTAGCTCAGCCAATCAGAGGCGAGCTACTTCTCCCATTATAGTCTATGGAGAGATGGGCGAAATGCAATCTCGGCTCTCAGGCCGTGCGGCATGAAGTATTAATAAAAAAATTATTTTTTTTTAAATGAAAAACATTATCAGTAAAGAGAAAAAACCCTTCTTTACAAATAAAGCATTTAAAAACCGAACAACGTTTGTCGCTGAGACCGGCACTACATAGGGAATTTGAAATAGAGGAATGCGGGAAATAAAAGTAATTCAAAAATTTTTTAAGATTCTCATTGTTCGGCATAAACCGCCCAAACAGAATAGGAGCGACAAAAAACCCTTAATCCCATGAAGAAATTTGGACCCAAACAGAATAGGAGCGACAATGTCCCCTTATAACCTATGGAGAAGAATTGACCATCAGAATAGGGGCGACAAATTTTCCATTATACCCTAGGGAAAAAAATTGACCAATATGGTAATAAAATGAATAATAATATGAGGGTAAAAAAAAAAAAAAAATATTAAAAACCAAAAAAAATCATGTTTATTTTTTTATTTTATTCCCAAGGGATCAATGTATGGGTGCAACGAAAAAAAAGAAATTAAATGTTTTATTGATTTAAATATTTTTTTTTCGTTACCCCCCTATTTCATTGTTTTTTATCACATGGGACAACTTCGTAGTCTTTAATTTGATTTGGGCCATGTACAGTTTTGATTTCGATTACTTAGAAAACCCCTTTAGGGGTCGTCGCTTTTCCATTGGTCCAAATAAGGCGCCTCTTTTTAAATTACCCAATCACAGAGCTCGCTCGGGAATTTCTTTTCCCCATGAACTCTATGAGAAAGTGCTCCCGCTTGTTTGGCCTAAGCTGGTGAGAACCCCGCATTCAACCAACCCCTCCCTTTGGGGAAATGTTGGTCAATTTTTCCCATAGGTTATAAGGGGGACATTGTCGTCCTATTCTGTTTGGTGGTTTATGCCGACCAATAGAATAGCTTAAAAAAATTTGAATTACTGTTTTTTCCCGGCGATTCTCTTATTGCAATTCCTATGTAGGCGGTCTCGGCGACAAACGCGTTTTTCGGGTTTTTTACTGCTTTTTGTAAAGAAGGGTTCTGCTCTTTTTGAAAATGTTTTAAAATTTAATAAAAATTTTTTTTTATTAAACTTCATTCCCCCCACGGCGCTGAGCCCCGTTAGTTTTCGTGAGCCCATCTTTTCCTAGACGTAATGGGGAAGTTGCTCGGCTTGATTGGCTGGATACCCCAAGCACCCGTTTTTTAGCTCACCCAATCAGCTCTTTTCTGTCTTTTTTACTGAATTTTAATTATCCCGCCGGGGATTCTGATTGGTTAAAAACTTCTCCATAGACTAGAAAGGGGTTTTTGTCGCCCCTTTTCTGATTCCCGAGCTACCCAAGCCCCAGCTAGCTCAGCCAATAAACTCTTTTTGTCTTTTTACTGTTTTTTAAAATATCCGCGGGGGATTCTGATTGGTCAATCCTTCCCCATGGGTTTTAAGGGTTCCTGTCGCCCTTTATTCAAATTTGGCCCGGTTTATCCCGGGGCCAATGAGAATGGGTTTTCGGGAATTTTTGAATTACTGAATTTCCCGGCAATTTAAAATATCAAAATTCTTGTATTGGCCGTTTAGAGTTTTGAAAGTGATTTTTTTTTAATTATGTTTATTTTTAAAAAGTATCTTTAAAATTTATTTGCAAAATAATCAGAAAGATTTATTCGTTTCTTACTGGCAGTCTGGGGGGGCGGTTTTGATTTTGATGGCAAGCGAGCTGCTTTTTCCCAAAAATGGTCTTTCGGTTCTTGGAGGAAACATTGTGAGCGATCTCGGCACAGTAAGATTTGTTGCACATCAGCAGCACTTCCAGCTCCTTGACGTTGTGGACCAGGAACTTCCGGAAGCCACTGGGCAGCATGTGCTTTGTTTTTTTGTTGCTTCCATAACCAATGTTGGGCATCAAGATCTGGCCCTTGAATCTTCTACGAACCCTGTTGTCAATGCCTCTGGGTTTCCGCCAGTTACGCTTAATTTTGACATATCGGTCTGACTGGTGCCGGATGAACTTCTTGGTTCTCTTTTTGACGATCTTGGGCTTCACGAGAGGTCGGAGACCCGGGGAAATGTTTCGGGGTTTCAGAGGCCCGCCTTTCCGCAGACCCCCTGGGAAAAATTATGTTTATTTTTTTTTTTTCGTTCAGCTTCTTTTCTGACATGTTTTTCCCCCTTTATAAAGGCGATTTTTTTCGGTTTCAAACTCCTGCTGCACGGAGCGGGGGGGACGAGAATTTCTGTCGCGATCTTCTATCTGCTTCCTCCATTTTTCCGACCTGCTTCACTTCGCCCCCCCGCCGGAGGATTTAGAAAAAAAAAAAACCTGTCTCCCTGTCGGGCTGCCGAGCGTGCTTGGGCCTCGCTTTGTGATCGCGATGTACATGCCTCGGAGTACACGACGCGCCGCGTTAACCCGGAACACTACCCCGGCCCACCGCGCCCCCTCCCTGCCCCTTCGCGGGGGCAGTGAAAGTGGCAAAACGCTGCCCTAAAGGGAGCCCCCCGCGTCCGACGTGGGTTCGGGCCCCCGGGTGGCGCGTTACGCCAAAAAAGGGCGAAAAGCGATATAAATGTCCCCTTGGAGTTTGGCTGTTTTCCCCAACTGCAAAAAAAATGTCCTTTTTTTTTTTTCAGCTTTTTTCTTTTTTTTTTTACACTGCTGTGCATGTCTGCAAGAAAGCGTTCCAAAAACGCTCAAAAAACGCCCCAAAAAATGCAAAACGCACCAAAAACGTCCGTTTTTTTTAGCTACTTTTAACAGGCTGTGGACAAAAAACTCAGTTTTATAAACGTTTTTAGTATTTGGTTTTCTGGTCGTTGTTTGTCCACTGCAGGGTAGACATAGCCTAAGCTCACTTTCATCTGACGTCACTTCCGGCTCAATGCCCCATTAGGGTGACCTATGTGAAGTTGAATCAGAAGTGTTGTCAGACAGAAACGACATTAGAGCAAGAGTGCAACAGTGAGACCTGAGCAGCAGTGGAATGGGAAAGTTAACCCACTTAGTTCAACCAGTTAAAAAAAAAAACGCTAACCCTAGTTGCAATAGGTTAAAGGTCAGAGTAAAAAAATATCGGGTGCAGGAGTTCAGTCGAACCAAACACGAACAGCTTTAAGTCACACTAATTGGTAGTCTAATTGGGGGGAGTTGGCAAGTAGGTGTAATGGTGACCCTCACTTGCCAAAAGTCTTGCTCACGGCAGGGCAATTTCACAAAATGGACTACAAAAGGGGCAGGATTTACCAAGTACCAGCCTGAAAGTGGATATTTTGTGGGCATTTCCAGGGCACTTCTTAGCCCTTTAATGTCACGATTTTTACTCTTTAAATGTTGATAAGTATGCAGACCACACTGTCTATGCTCTGTGGCAGTGTGAATGCAAGAGGCTGCATGTTTGTGCCACTAGACTACGTGAAGTAGGGGAAACGTCCTTTTCTGCCATTTGTGTTGTATTGAAAACCTGGTTGAGAGTGGGCAGAAATCAAACTCCACTCCAAATCTTGAGTCAATTGGGCTCATTAGGAGACTGGGGGAGCTCCTTAAAGGGGATGTGTGAGCAGAAAATGAGAATTTTTGGTTTTGATTTTTTTTTACCCCATGTTTTTTTTTGTCACGTCCGTTTTTCCCTCCTCGCCTTCCCAGAGCCAGAACTTTTTATTTTTCCCTACATGAAAATGGGGCTTTTATTTTTTGGGACAAGATGTACTGTCTAATGATGTTATTCATATTACCTTTTAATATACGGGAAACTGCAATGAAGAGTGAAGAAATAGGGCGATTTCCTTTTAGAGGCTAATGAGTATTTTTGTGGTGGCTTTCGAGAGTTCTAGCTTCTTCTCAGACTGGTGTTTTTTAAAGAATGAAAATTAAGACTTTTTTATACAAAAGGACGTGGATTTCAAAAGGATCTTTTGAATCTTAAAAAATAACAAAAAGCAAAATAAGTAGAGTGTTATTTGCAAAAGGGGAAAAATAAACTTCTGGAAACTTGTGGGGGGTGTGACATAGGGTCAGTAGGGATTGCTTTATCTATTGCTATTCGGTGTGATTTGTGGCCCTCCGTTCATATGTGTATGCATGAAGCTAGGATGAATGTTAAGTCCATTTTGCGAGTTTTAATTTTTTTTCATTGACTTACTGTATATTCCCATTCCTTCCCTCCTGCCTTTTTTAAAAGTTATTTGCCTAATGGGAAAAATGCAAAAAATTCTAAGTGAAATTTGTGAAAAAAATGTACATGCGCCATGTTTGCAGGCCTTTTGTTTTTATGGCTTTCAATCTTCGGTATAAATTATGTGTTATCTGTTATCTTTTGTAATAATTTTTTGGTACCGTAAAAATTCGAAACATTTTTTATTTTTCACATTTTTTGCTGTGGCACCATTTTCTGCGACCCATAACTTTTTTTGCACTAACATCTACGGACCTGAGAGAGGGGCATTTTTTGCGGGCTGAGGTGCACTTTTTATTGTTAGTATTTTGGAATACATGCAAGTTTTTTGATCAATTCTATTCCAATTTTTAGAGGAAGTGAAATAAGCAAAAAAAAAACGCAATTTTGCCGTTTGGAATTTTTTTCTTCTACGGTGTTTAGCGTATGGAATAAATCATTCTATGTTTAATAGATCTACTTTTTTGGACAATAAACATTAACAGCGGTACCAAATATGTGTACATTTTTATTATTAATTTTTTTGTTTTTAAAATGGCAAAAGGGGGGTAATTTGAGCTTTTAATATTTTTATTTTGTTTACACATTAAAACTTTTTTTTTTTTATTTTACTTTAACTTTGAGTCCCCCAAGAGTACTTTATCACTAGGGGGCACAATCGTTTATACAGCCTAATGCATTGTAATGCAAAGCCCCTTAATAGCACTATGATATGACGTACTCATACGTCATATGCATACCTCACAAGTCTCCCTATTTTGCAGGGATAGTCCCTATTTTTTTAACCCCTTTTCCTCGTCCCTCTTTTGCCCCTATAAATGTCCCTCTTTTTCATTTGGGAAATAGATTTGCGTCAATAAACTAACTATCTTGCTTTAAACAGTATCTGATTGCTTCCTAGCTGTATATTACATAACAATTTACTTAATATTTCATCATTGGATACTATGTGATCTTGTTCCTTATTGGCTACCTAGGTTTGAGCGTGGTTATAGGCGTGTCTTGGTGTGATGTCATGGGTTTGGGCATGGTTAGAGGTGTGGCCTGTTGTGTCCCTCTTTGCAATCTCTAAAAGTTGGGAGGTAGGCATAAGGGGTCAATTTCCCATATTACTATCAACATATTTTTTTTAAATCCTTAAATCCTGCAGTTTTAGCTTTGGCCACTAGGGCCTAATGATAGTCTGACACTTCTTGTCCTGTAGAGAAAACTTTTCAGTTACACTGTTAATATGTAGGTAAGAAAGGATCCACCATTCACATTATATGGTACTCACAGCTCCCCTTCTCCCCACCCCCGCACACTAACTTCTTCCCGGGTCACAGAGCATGCCTAGAAAACTCTCCTATAGAAGTCATTGGATCTGCTCCTGTTCACAGGCTCCTATGTCCATGAAGCTGCTGTAAAGCATCTCTCTAAATGCTGTTAAAAGCAGCTGAGGCAAGATGACCGCCCTCATAATCATATACAGAAGAAGAAAAAACAGCTAAGAAGAAAAAGTATGTATGTATCAGCATCTTGTTATAATTAATAAAATAAATGGCAATAGATTTCCTTTAAGAAGGTTGTGAGTTACCCAGACAGTGCTCTATTTCAGACAGTGAACTGGTACTGCTGACAAGTGAGAGCCAGAACCCTAAGGCTAGTTCTACACAGCACAGGATTTTGGTCAGTTTTTTAGCGGATTCAGTATTTTGAATTCACTGAAAACCCGACCGTACCCAGCGCTGTGTAGACTTCAATAGAGAATCCGTGCTGTAGTCTATACATTTTTTACCAAGGTTTTCCTAAACCGAAAACTGAGTGGCGGAATATAGAACAAGCTTTATATTCCGTGGGACTGATGTTGGATTTCCGCAGCCCTGATGCACTGAGTCGCCAGGAATCCGAAATCCGATGGCTGTTTTTTTCGCAAAAAAACAGTGGTTGCGCGCGGTCCAGCAAAGTGAAAGCGGCGCCGGATTTTGGAAATAAAGGGTGGTTAAAAGAAAACATACTTTAATTGGGTCACAGTTGCTAGTGCGGTACCACAAGGGTCAGTATTGGACGGATCATAGTTGCTAGTGGGTTACAAGCGGGGTCAGTATTGGAGCGGTCACAGTTGCTAATGGGATACCATATGGGTCAGTATTGGAAGGGTCACAGTTACTAGTGGGGTACCACATGAGTCAGTATTGGAGGGGTCACAGTTGCTAGTTGGGTATCACAGGGGTCAGTATTGGAGGAGCCACAGTTGCTTGCGGTGTACCACGTGGGTCAGTATTGAAGGGGTCATAGTCGCTAGTGGGTTACCAGAGGGGTCAGTATTAGAGAAGTCACAGTTACAAGTGGGATACCACATGGGTCAGAAATGGAGGGGTCACAGATACTAGAGGGGTACCATAGGGGTCAGTATTGGAGGGGTCATAGTTACTAGTTGGGTACCATAGGGGTCAGTATTGGAGGGGTCACAGTTACTAGTGGGGTACCACAGGGGTCAGTATTGGAGGGGTCCCAGTTACTAGTGGGGTACCATAGGGGTCAGTATTGGAGGGGTCACAGTTACTAGTGGGGTATCATAGGGGGCAGTATTCGGTCCCTTTTTTCAATATATTTATGAATGACCTTGTAGCGGGCTTACAGAGCAGAACTGCAATATTTACAGAGGGCATAAAGCTCTGTAAGGTAATTGGGAACAGAGGAGGATAATAGAATATTACAGAGGGATTTAGGCAAGTTGGAGGCTTGTGCAGAGAAAGGGCAAATTAAGTTTAATGTGGATACATGTAAGGTTGGGCTCAGGAAACAAAAAATACAATTATGTAGTATATAGTATGGGTAAAACTATGGCTGAAAAAGACCTGGGGATATTGGCAGACAGTAGTCATAAATTCAATGACCAATGCCAGGCGGCTGCTGCCAAGGCAAATAAAGTCATGGGTTGCAGAAAAAGAGGCAGAAGTGATCAAGACAGGAACATATTTTTGCCTCTATACAAATCACTGTTGAGGCCATATTGTCTACAGTTTTGACAGTGCAATATTATTCGGCCCCTTTACTTTCAGTGCAGCAAACTTACTGCAGAAGTTGAGTGAGGATCTCTGAATGATCCAATGTTGTCCTAAATGACTGATGATGATAAATATAATCCACCTGTGTGTAATCAAGTCTCGGTATAAATGCTCCTGCTCTGTGATAGTCTCAGGGTTCTGTTTAAAGCGCAGAGAGCATCATGAAGACCAAGGAACACACCAGGCAGGTCCATGATACTGTTGTGGAGAAGTTTAAAGCGCAGAGAGCATCATAAAGACCACAAAAAAATTAAAATTTGATATCTTTATGTTTGAAGCCTGAAATGTGGCAAAAGGTTGAAAAGTTCAAGAGGGCAGAATACTGACTCAAGGCAATGTATGTCTAGTGTAAAAAAGTGTTAACATCATCACAGACGGGGATTCTTTACTTTAAGAGCGCTGACACTATGTAGATTTGAGACACAAGAGCTAGTTGTGATGGAGTCATTGACCAAGTTCAAGAAGGACTGCGATGCCTTACTTGAAAAATAAAATATCACAGGATATAGTGACCAAATTGTGGAGATAGGATGTCTCTCCAGGGATTTATTCCATATTTGGAGTCAGGAAGGAATTTTTCCTCTTGTAAGGGGCAATTGTCATCCGCTTCATAGGGGTTTTTTCCTTCTTCTGGATCAACACTGTACGGTTATAGCATACCTCCCAACTGTCCCGAATTGGGCGGGACTTACCCGATTTGAATAGGAGGTCCCGCCTTCACGATTTACATAGCAAAAGTCACACACTGCTCCGAGCTGGCCACGTCCTCTGAGCCAGGGAGTGTCTACAAATAGCTCTGTGTGTGACAGGCTGAGCAGCATGAGCATCCTACTGGACACACAGAGCTTGCAGACACAGAGCTTGTAGACGCTCCCTGGCTTCCTGGTGCTGTTATCTTCACACATCACCGGACAGCATGTGAGCTGCTCATATCCTCTCCCTGGCTCTGTATCCAGCGCTGCTAGATAAAAATGTCAGTGCCTGACTGTCCAGTAGTAGAGAGCAAAAGGTTCATCTGCCTGCATTAGCAGACTGGCAGCCCCCCTTTCTTCACTCCTGGCTCACACCATACTCGCCCCCTCCCTGACACCCCATTCGACTCCCCCTCTCTCCACTCCCCTCTCCCTGACCCCCACTCAGCCCCCTTCTCGCCCTGACTCTCCACTCGACCCCCCCCCCCCTCCCTGATCCAACACCCGGAAAGCTGAGGGGCCCCCCCCACCCCCCATAGCGGCACCCATCTTCCATGGATGCCTGTAGTGACCCATGTCACCCAGCTTTACCAGATGCGGAAGAACCTGTCCAGCTGGGAAAACCATCCACAGCAGGTTTCCGGGAAAAGCTAGGTCCCTTTGCTGTGGGGATTGGGTGCCACTCAGCTTTCCTGGTGCTGGATAGCTCATTCAGCATTCAGGAAAGCTGGGTGAAAACCCTCAACAGCAGGTGTCCAGGAAAGTAGGTGCTTGCCGTGGGGATGGGTGCCACTCACCCTTTCTGAACAACTGCTGGGGATGTCACCCAGCTTTCCAAGGCAATGTGTAGGCTATTTAGCATCCCGGAAAGCTGGGTGATGCCCGTTTGTAAGGTTGGTGGTTTTTTAAAGGTTTCCCCTTTGGACTACAACCGGACAACGTTGCATCTATTTCTATAATAAAAATGGATAACGAGGGCTGTTGTGTCGGGAGTGTTATTTAAATTTAAATGTTTTTTCTGTTTGTGTGTGTTTTTTTTAATTTTCTTCCAGTGATAGTAGTGGGGGTGTCTGACAGATGCCTCCATTACTATTGCTGGGGCTTGGTGTCAGCCAGCGGTGGTTTTTGTCACCCCGAGGCTGAAACTAACCCTGTGTCATTATTACCCCAGTACCCAACGCACCAGGGGCACTGGGAAGAGCCGGTAACCGTCAGGAGCAGACCCTCTAATGTGAGGGTCTTCTTCTGGAGCAGCTACAGGCTGGTATTTTTAGAATAGGAAGTTACCAGTAACAATGGTTCTTCCCATTCTGATAGTATCAGGCTGCCGCTGTCGGTTTTCCCTTTTTGGTTATAGAAATGGGGGGGGAACCACACGTAGTTTTTTTTCCTGAAAATTTGTTTATTTAGTGAGAATCTGCACACGGGCATCTACTGTTATGATTACAGGAGGTGCCCACTGTAGGGTTCTCAATAAATGAATGATTAAAAAAAAAAAAAATAAACGACGTGAGGTCCCCCCTGATTTCCATAACCATCCAGGGTAAAACCAACAGCTGAAGCCTGATACTATCAGAATGAGAAGGTCCATGGATACTGGTCCCTTCCTATTCTAAGAGTACCAGCCCGCAGCCGCCACACTAGAAGACCCTCACATTAGAGGGTCCGTTTCTGATGGTTACCCAGCTCTTCCCAGTACCCCTGGTGCCTTGGGTATTGAGGTAATAGTGACACAGGATTAGTGTCGGCCTTGGGGTGACAAAAACTGCCGCTGGCTGACACCAAGCCCGAGCGATAGTAATGGAGAGGCATCTGACAGACAGCTCCATTACTATCACTGGAATAAATGGAAAAAATAACAAAAACAAGATAGCACTTTATTTAAATAAACTCCCTGACATCGGCCCTTGGGACCATTTTAGTTTATAAACAGATGCTACACTGGTCCGACGTAGTCTAATGAATACAATAGTATTATACTCCATCCGCCCGCACCCCCGAAGGTCACGGCTGTGGCTGATCAAACTGGGGGTGCAGGGAATGGGGAACAGGCCAAAAGCGCACCACAATCTCCGGGGGGTTGGTCTTCTGTCTCCCCCCAGAAAATTGTGTTGTAAGCTGTGGCCTTTACCTCCTCTCTCACCCCTGTGGCCTAGTGCCAACTCGAAATACAACCCTCACCTAACAATCTATAACCCCCTGACCACTGCCTGTTGCCCCATACTCCCCTACTCCTCCTATCACCATATGAGGAGTTTGTACAGAGGTGGGAATTGGTAGGGAGGTGCTGGAGAAGTGCAGAGTCTAAGATGTTTTTGTGGTTAATTCTGCAGGGACGAGGCCGGGACAAGTCATCATGGCGATCTGGAAGAAATGGAGAAAGGGAACGACTCCCAACAGAGAAGATGTCACCTGTGAGTCACTAAATTGTATTGTACTGTAATCACTTATATGTCTGCAGAGCCTGTGTACAACTGATATTTACCCCTATATGGTCACTGTATGATGGTATATACAGTCTGCAGAGCCTGTGTACAACTACTATCTTCCCCCCAATGGTCACTGTATTTCAGAAATTTGGTAGTTGTGTAATGGTTTATATTCAGGATCCACTAAATGAGGGGGTATTTAATTCAGTCACTATGTGGTGGTGATATGTGGTCATGGTGTTGTGGTATTATTCAGTCACTGTGGTGGTGCTATGTGGTCAGGGTGTTGTGGTATTATTCAGTCACTGTGGTGGTGATATGTGGTCAAGTCACTATGTGGTGGTGATATGTGGTCATGATTTGGTGGTATTATTCAGTCACTATGTGGTGGTGATGTTGTCATGGTGTGACAGAATTATTTGATCTCTGTATAGTGGTATCATTGATAATATTAGTCTTGTTGTGCTCAATAACATTACGGTGATATTTGCTAACTTGTATTGTGGTCCCTTACAAAATATTATATAGCGGTTATCATCCAATAGAAACATTAAACTTACAGCTTTTTGTATGGATTTCTGTATATACTGTAAAATACTTTATATAAATACATATTTACAGACCCTAGTGGCGCTGCTGATGTGTTTGCGCTGGTCTGCTAGAGGGGCGTGGCATATTTGTTTGGTGGGGCGTGGTTAGAGGCGTGTCCTGGGTGATTTTCATTTGTTTAGGCGTGGTTGGAGGCGGGGACTTGATGTGATGTAA
Organism: Phyllomedusa bahiana; assembly: GCA_025379985.1. Taxonomy (NCBI): domain Eukaryota; kingdom Metazoa; phylum Chordata; class Amphibia; order Anura; family Hylidae; genus Phyllomedusa; species Phyllomedusa bahiana. Next base: position 305 of record JAODAL010007736.1, on the reverse strand, counting down.
TTTGTTGGGCGTGGTCAGAGGTGTGGCTAATGTGTCCCTCTTTGCAATTTCCAAAAGTTGGGAGGTATGTTATAGGTTGGACTTGATGGACCTGTTTCTTTTTCTAACCTTATCTGCTGTTATCATAGTAGCTGGGAGCCCTGTTACAGACTGTGCATTGAGGCCCAAAAGTTTCAGGTTATACTTCTGGATGTCATCCTATGGGGAACCAGGGCTGAGGTATTACCACAACCTTTGCAGCGCTTATAGTTTTACACGTCAATGTGGGGCAATTTTTTGGGGTGTTTAATTTTGCTGTAAAAACG
>JAODAL010007735.1:0-122918 GCA_025379985.1 Phyllomedusa bahiana | reverse complement strand
TATAACTGTAAATTTGTGCCCTTAAAATTACTCAACAGACAGCCATCAATGTCTAAAGTGCTGGGAACAAAAGTGAGGACACCGTTAATTAAAAATGGACATATTGTGCCCAAAGTGTCAATATTTTGTGTGGCCAACATTATTTTCCAGCACTGCCTTAGCTTTCTTGGGCATGGAGTTCACTGGTGCTACACAGGTTGCCACTGGAATGCTCTTCCACTCTTTCATGATGGCTTCATGGAGCTTGTGGATGTTAGAGAATTTGAGCTCCTCCACCTTCCATTTGAAGATGCCCCACAGATGCTCAATAGGGTTTAGGTCTGGAGAAATGCTTGATCATTCCAGCACCTTTACCCTCATTTTGTTTAGCAATCAGTGGTCACCTTGGAGGTGTGTTTAGAGCCATTATCATTTTAGAATACTGCCCTGTGGCCCAGTTTTAGGAGAGAGGGGAGCTTCAGGATGTCACAGTACATGTTCACATTCATGGTTCCCTCAATGAACTTGAGCCCCCCACAGCCGGCAGCACTCATGCAGCCCCAAACCATGACAATCCCAGTACCATGCTTGACTGTAGGAAAGACACACTTTTCTTTGTACTTCTCACTTGGTTTCCAGGACACACTTGACATCATCTGAGCCAAATAAGTTTATATTGGTCTCATCAGATCACAGGACATGATTCCAGTAATCTATTTCATTAGTCTGCTTGTCTTCAGCAAACTGTTGTGGGCTTTCTTGTACATCATCTTTATATGAGTCTTCCCTCTGGCACGACAGCCATGCAGACTAGTATGATGGAGTGTGCAGTGTATGGGCTGAGCACTGGCAGGCTGACCAATCCTGCCATGTAACTTCTGCAGCAATACTGGCAGCACTCATAAGACTATTTTGAAAAGACAATCTCTGGGTATGTGCACTCAACTTCGTTGGTTGACCATGGTGAGGCCTGTTCTTATTGGAACCTGACAGCTGCATGGTCTTAGCATCCGTGCTGCAGCTCAGTTTTGGGGTATTGGCCATCATTATGTAGATTTAGTAAATTATTTTTTTCAGATCCTCCGAGAGTTCTTTGCCATAAGGTGCCATGTTGAACTTCCAGTAACCAGTATGAGAAAGTGTGAGATCGATTATACCAAATTTAACATACCTGCTCCCCATTAATACCTGAGACCTAGTAACAAAAACAAGTCACATGACAATGTGGAGGGAAAATGGCAAATTAGGCACAATTTGTCCATTTTCACTTAGGGGTGTATGCGCTTTTGTTGCCTGTGGTTTAGACATTGATGTGTGTTGAGTTATTTTGCAAGCACACCAAATTTACACTATTGTATAGCTGTACACTGAATCCCTTTTTTCTATCAAACCTTATAAAATTAGTGTTTCCCATGAAAGAAATAATAAATTTTCCAAAAAAAAAATTAGAGGTGTTCTAATTTTGTGAAATACTACACGTGAAATTGAAATAAAGGGGGTTGTTTTATTACAGACATTGATAGCTTATTGATAGGATAAGCCATCAATGTCTGTTCACCTCTCTGTTTTGGTGGTTGTGACTCTCTGAGGTAATCGATACTATCCCATTGAAATCAATTCAGGGTATAGTCGAGTGGTACATCAGACATTGATGGCATATCCTTTTGATATGCCATCAATGTCTATAGTTGGAATAATCCCTTAGGAGCCTTACAGTGTTGTGGGTGCACTATTGGCAACCCCAAACTATTAGAAATAAAGACAGAAGCAATGGTCAAATACACCAAGTAGAAGGATGTCTCTCAGACACTTGAATGCTGACTACTCATAGCAATTATTCCCCCGCAAAAATTTTATATTCAGGCAACATTTCAGTTGCATATTATAAAACTTTAAAGTCTGTTTGTGGTGGTGGGGGACTCTACAGATTTCCTTAAACCAAATTTGGATAGCCTTCACATAAAGAGAAAAAATTTACTTTAATTCCCAGGGATGCATTTTCTCCCCCCTTTAAAAAAAATTAAACCCTTATCCTTCTGTAAATGTGCCTTAACTTGTAAAACTATAATTTGATTAATACACAATCAGGTAATTCAGCTGCTACGTGAAGCAATTTACAACTATCAAGAAAAGCAGTTTCTTATCCATGTCAAGCCTTTTCAAGCAGTTAAATAAGCTTGGCCTGTATTACTCTTTTTCACACCAGTCCAAGTGTCACATTTGGGTTGGGAGAAGCTTGTTAGCTGTAATTACTAGCAGTAGGTTCTATTATTTGCTAAAGTAATATTCTTTGTCAGTTCCTACCAAAATTGCCTCAAGCCTTTATTTTTTTTTGCCACCCCTGTCTTGCTTTTTTCCCTTTTTTAGTTGTGCTTTTCCCATGAACTTTTCAGTGGTTTTAAAAAAGGGGTAGAGGCAAGGCACTAAGTATCAATGTGATCTTGAACGATGGGGTCAGGTCTAGCGAAAGCCTTTCACAAACAGACCTAACTTATTTCAATGCAAACCACCCTCTAATAGGATTGTTTTAGGAAAAAATGGAACCGGGGAAATTTACGTAGAGTTTTTTTTCAGCCTTGGGCCTTTGTCTACGTCTTAGCAGGTCTCTGCAGCTTGTTTAAACTCCGGCCATTGTCCTCCCAGTTTTGCTGGTTTCTTTCCCTGCCACCAGCTAACAATGTGCTGATATGAACATCTTTGTTTCTCTCTTTCCTGACATATATCAGCATTATTTTTCAGCAGATTGAACTCTAACTGGAAGAATTAGACCTGTTTTTACTCACACTTTTAAATTCGGGATTTACAACATTGTAGTTCCCCATGCTGTTTGTGTCCTAGGGTGGGGATTTTGAAGATGGAGTGACAAGAAAGGGAAGTGATTTAGATGCTCCCTGACAGCTTAATATACATGACATAGACAAATTGTGCAGTCACACAAATCATGCATATTATGCATTCACTCATGGACTGTTAAGACTGGGCATCATTTGTCATAGGCAAGAGCACAGAACACAGGGTCAAATATATATTATGCTGTAGCATAAGATGTAATGATTCAATTGATGTTGCCATCCTATGCCTGTGCAAATGTGGCCTCAGTCCAAATCTAGCATGCTTCAGCTACCTAGCCTGCTCTTCCTGAGCATGAATAGCAGACTGGCTCTAAACCAAAGGATAGCAAACTGCTCATGAGTTTAGTGCACTACATTTTTTAGGATCTGGCTCATTATCGTACTTGATCTAATTAACAATCACTTTAGCATTTTCCCGGAAAGCGATAAAAATACGGCAAAAAGCCACCCTCTTCTTTTTTTGTCATCCTTATCATGAACATGGCCAATCGAAACTGTCAAAATAAAGTAAAACAAAACTAAAATTTAAAATACAGTTATCTTTTGTATTTTTTAAAATTAATAAAGGGGAAAACGAAAAATTTTTTAAAAAAACATCTTCTTTTAAATTTTAAAAAAATACTTGGGAAATTGATAGACTTGCAGGGGGGCTAAGTAACAAGACATTTCCCCTACTTACAGATTTCCCCAGAACCTGAATGGCTTATAAATTTGAAACATTGGTCAAAAGTTTAAGTCCTTTCTTTCTAAATCATTTAGGCGAAACAATTTCACTTTTCCACCCCTTTTTTTTTTTTACGTGCAACAAATAATTTATTTTATTATTTTATTTTTTATTTGTGCCCATTTTCAATCATAGTAAATATCATAGACAAGTTCTAGCCTTGTTACTTTTTAAAAATTTTTGATAGACTGACCCCCGATTCTAATAATATAATGGAATAATACTATAATATTGTGATTAAAAACTATTGCACTTCATACCACAGGTCTCCATCAGGTTCAAAAGACTCCCATCACTCTGTACATCCAAAGGGAAAATTCTTGTTTGGGGCTAAAAAGAGCGGGCCCCGGAGTACTAATTAAACAGTGAAGAGAAAAGTGGCAAGATCACATTGCTGAGCTGGTGTGGGTGTATTATAATATTTAAACAAAAAAAATAATAAAAAATAGTAGTAATTTAAAATAATATTCACTCTGACACATATTATTCTCCCTTCTTGTCAATGTTTGGAAGGAAAGTGCCCTCTCAAACTGATAATAATGCCAGGTGATGGAGGCTGTGAGAATTTGTCTCTGCAAACATGGATGGGTAAGCAGAGAAGGCAACTACAGGAAATTTATGATTTAGCATTTTTGGTTTTAGAATTGGTTAAATCCAATCAGGGGGAAACGATGATCTATTTAGCTGGGGGTTTGCGTAGAAGAGAAAAACCAAACGCAGGGTGGTTTCCAAAAAAATCGAATATTCTGGTCTTTGAATTGAAGCCTGAATGGGAATTGGGTCCCATCACATAGGTACACCAAAATCAAAGCCTTAAAGTTTCTTGAATAGATCCTCCTTCTTGTCTACTGCCTGAAGGTCTACATTCCGTAGAAACTAGGACAGAGCCAGCTGGAAGAAAAGAAACCAATGGGGCAAGAGCCAGAGATCACTCATCTAAACATTGTTCTCAGTGTACCAACATCGGTAAGCTACCAGACATATTGCAGAAAGAACAAGAAGAAAGGACAAAAGCCTGGGAAGCAGAAGGGAGTTAGTTACCACCGGAGATGACAGAGAGAAGACAGGTGGAAAGCGTTTTGACAGAGGTAAGTTTTAGGGGAGATTTCCCCATGGAAAGACCTAATAAAAAAAAGCCCCGGAGGGGCTGGGCTATTGTGCTCAATCAGTGTGGGGACGGGGAAAACTTGTTGATGGAGGGGAAAACTACCTTCCCACAGGCATGCTGCTGAAGGCGTACTATAAATGCAGGCTGCAGACCCTAGAACCAATGGTAAAATGAAAGAGACTGTAGAGTTCTTTTCTGGAAGTATTACAGTTTGCTGCTGGTCAATCCATAAAAGACCAGTTTTTCCTGCTTTTTTTGTTTCCCATTGCCTCTGAACATTAAATGGCTAAAAAATAATTTTATTTTTTTCCTGTGATATGTAGTTTAAGATTACAATTTATAATTGTTACAAGAAATACAGGAGAAAAGTCAAATTTAAAAAGGGTTTTAACAGTTTCCTCCCAAAAAAAAAAAAACATATTTTTGTGTTGTAAACTGTAATTTGGGAACTTAGTGGAAAGGAACTTTTATTTTTTAAGGACAGATTGTTTTGGAAAATGGTTTTTCTGGGTGCAGGGGCCCCATGGTACCATTACAATAAAAGAACCCTCCAGTAGTGATTTTTTTGTAAACTATACCCCCCTTTGGTATATTAAAGCATTTTGAGTTTAAGATTTTTACAGTTTAAATTTTGGTTTTTGGGCCTATTTCAAAATTTTGGCTAATTCTTTTCATTGTGAGAAGGAATACTGCAGAAAAGCAGGTCAAGATTTTGGGAAAATTTCCCCCAAAACCCCATAATTTTCCCAAAAAAAAAATGTGGTCAAAACCCGCAGTGTGGACATGCTTTTAAAACCCCCAAAACAAAAGGGGCCCCTATTTTCCCTTTTGGAGTGAAAGCTTTTTTTTGGAATAGTTTTTCCGGAACCAGCGGGCTTCAAAAAACCCCCAAAGATATTTAGTAAAAAGGAAATTGTCCCTGGGAAATAAAATTCTTTTGGGGAAACAAACACCTAAAAGAATTTTTTTTTTAGGGGGGGAAAGAGAGCATTTTGTTTTTTCAAGGTTTTTTCAAAAATCTTTAGTGTTGAGACATAGTAATGAATTTCTTTTTTCCAATAAAATGTTTTATATTTATAATGGTAAAGTTAAAAAGCCATTCACAATTTGTTAGGCAACTTCTCTTGAGCACAAAAATATACTTGAGGGTTTAAAAGGAAAGGAGCACATTTTGGCTTTCAGAGCACATATTTTGTTAGAATGGTTTTTAAAGTGCTTCTCAGGCCCAGACTGGTGGGGCCAAAGGCCCACCATTAGAAGTTAATTCTGGGAGTTGATTATGGGAGCCACCAGTGGAGTTGATTTGGGGGGCGCCATACAGCCTCTTATACTCTTCCTCTTGCTTGTAGCCTCTTTCTCTCTGCCTTTCTCCCTCTCCCAAGCATGTAAAAATGAGTTTAAAAAAACTCCAGGTCTGCCATCCTCATTTGGGGTCCCCCAAAAGGTACCCCCTTTCCCTTGTGGGCAAAATCCCAAACCCGGGGGGAAAATGTTAAATTTTGTAAAAACCTACGGGGTAGAAAGGTGTGTGAAACCCACCCAGAATAAACCCAATTTAGCTAATAAAAACCCCTAAAAGGTATCCCCCCGAGGGTGAAATGAGAATTCATTTTTTTCTTTCCCTCCCTTTAACAGTCATAACTTTTTTCATTTTTCAATTTATATAGACATATCAGGGCTTCTTTTGGCATACAACATGCACTTTCTAATGTTATTAGTAATGGTATCATTGACCGTAGTATTTAATGTACTGAGAAAATGTTTTGTGAGGTGAAAAATGAAAAAAAAAACTAAATTGTGCCATTTTTGTGGTAGGTTTTAATTTTATGGTGTTGAGAGTAAATGACATGCTTTATGTATTCTGTAAATTACTACAATTCCAGGAATACCACATTTTTAGATTTTTCATTATGTCTTAGTACTTTTAAAAAAGAAAACTTTTTTTTTTTAATTTGCACTTCAGGGCCATTTTCTGCAATCAATTACTTTTTGTTTGCCCATTTAAGGGCTTTACTGAGGGCCTTTTTTGTTTTTCGAAGGATGAAGTGTAATGTTAATTTGTTCCAATTTGGGATTCATGTGATTTTTTTAACACTTTTAATTTAAACTTTTTGATAGACATGACTCCAAGACAAATTTGGGGGTTGGAAAATTTTTTTTCTATGGTGACTTTGATGCAACGATAACAATTATTTCTAACTTATTTCATTTTTTATAATTGTAGTCCAATTGGGTACTTCACTAAAAGGGGCACTGTTGCTTGTACACTGTTCTGCAATAATAGTCCATCTGCAGTGAAAACATAATTGTTCCTTCAGGAATCAGATCTTAATCTGACTAGTATGAACACCCTGGTACTCATCTGCAGCAAACAGTAAGTTACCTACAACTCAGTTCTAATCTCAATACTGTGAAAGGGGAGTAAAATTCCTTTGATAAACACCCTTTAACATTTAAAAATATCACCTGCTTATATATTTTTTTTTCCCTTTTGTTTTCATTTTTTTTTACTTTGCATCATGTAATTTTAAATGTAACTTATTTGGGGGCTTTCTTTTATTGCATTTCTTTCAAAATTATGTCTTGGGCTTGGGAATTTTTTTGCCTTTATTCATTTTTTTTAATGGAATAAATTTTATTATAAAAAAAAGAATTTTATTGTTTTTTTTTTACAGTGCACTTTTATTGGCATGGTCTAATAAGCATACAGCCATGACAAGCTTCGGGGCCTTGTCACAGGGTGCCGAGGGGAGACAGAGGTAACCCCCCTCTGTCAAACTCTGGTAAGGGGTTTAAAAAGCCCCCGGGTTGGAGTTATCTCCAATCCCAGCCACTTCTGTAGGAACCCATCACATTGCTATTTGCGGATAGGCACTTTTTCTTTTTTTCCTATTGATGAAGCTGTTTAAGAGCATTTTTGTGATGATAAATTGACAATTTCTTTGGTACCACTTTAGGACTGATATGTCTTTTGATTGCATTTCATTATATTTTTTGTGAGGCAGGATAAACAAAAACCTGACATAGTTTTTATGTACTTATTTTTTACAGAGTTCATCGTGAAGGTTAGATAGCAAGATTGTATTATAGATCGAATAGTTTCAAATGCAGTAATGCTAAATATGTGTACTTTTTATTCAAATTTTTTCTTAATAATAAAGCATTTGTAAGCTCAATAAAAAGAAAACTTAGCACTTGCTATTATACCATAAGGTAGAGATATTTCTTATTATTATTATTTTACACCCACTACTCCAGTACCCACATGTCCTTCTCTGGACAGTCCTGAGACAGGAAGAAAACCTCCTCTTCGTATCGGGGACATGCTGTAAGGGGTCTGTCTGTGTGTCTCTGCCAGGGGCATAACTACCGGGGTAGCAGATGTAGCAGCTGCCCCGGGACAGCTACTGACACGTCTACTCCCCCGGTAGTTTTGCTCCTGTGTCTGCCATCAGTGAACATAGCAGTTCACTGAGGCGGGTGAGACTGTTGGGGGCCGGGGCCTTTCCCTCCGATGAACCCCCCAGCCATCCGGGCCCCGAGTGCTCAGACAAGGACCGCCCGGGTTAGCAAGAAGAGCCGCCTTTTTGCTCCGCTCTGAAATCACCTGCGGGGGCCTTTAAGCCTCAGGCCCGGAGCACAGTGGGGATGGGGCTCCCTTGATGTATTTCATCGCGCGCCCGCCCCGAGCACAGATGGCCGATGGCTGCTTGGCACATCGAGGGAGCAGAGACAGGTGAGTAAGTGATTTATTTATTTTTTTACATTAACCTCCCCTAACCCCCCTCCTACCTTTTTGGCCCCTATACCTACTCTAAGCCCCCTCCCCTGACATATGACCCCAAAAAACCCATATAACCCTCCCCTCCCCTATATGAGCCCCTATTTCCCACTATGAGCTCCTATAACCCACTATAAGCCCCCTGTATGAAAAATATGACCCCTTAGTGATAACCCCCCTGCCGCCTATTGACCCCTTTCCCCATAGAGCCCTATAACCCACTATAAGCCCCCTGCCTAACTTATACCCCCAAAAACCCCACTATAAGCCCATCCCTGCCTATATGACCCCTAAAACCCTCCCAAACCCCCTCCTGTCTATAGGGCCCCCAAAAACCTCCCCCTAAGCCCTCCTCCCTATAGGGGGCCCTTTTAAGACTCCCCCATCCTCCCTGTAAAATATATATATATATATAAAAATATATATATTAATAGAAAATTATTTTAAAAATATGGCCCCTATAGCTCCCAAAACCCCTCCCTGTCTACCTCTTGGCCCCTACCCTTATAACCCCTACCTGCCTCTAGGCCCCTACCCCCTGCGCCTATTATATGGGGCCCTATATCCCCAAAACCCTATAGTATTCTAAGATTTTTTGTGCTAAATTGCAGGGAATGGCCGGGAGAATCTCATGGCGGGCTGAAAACCCAATGCAGAAAAAAAAGGGAAAATCAAGTTTGTCGAGGAATATCACCTGTGAGTCACAAGATGTAAGTGGGACTGAAAAAACTTTATACTTCATCTGGTACCTGGTATCTAAACTATATTTCTGAGGGGGGAAAAAAGGGACCTGTCCCCCGGGTCACTGTCCACTATATGGTCCTATTGGCGGTAATATTGATCTTTGTAGAATATCAGAATAGTGTAGGGGTTTTATCAGTCACTATGGGTGGTTTTTTGGGGTTGTTTTCTGGCAGTAAATCAATCCTTAGTAGACGCTTTTTGGTATGTTGATGGGTATAGGGGGGTTTGTTTTTTCCAGTTGATGGTGATATTTGGGGTGGGTATTTTCCCCCCTTTTGTATTATCTAGTAACGATGTCAAAATGGCAAATTTTTGGGGTGGGGGGCGGGGAAAAAGGGGGGTAGGGGGCCCCATCCTAAAGTCTGCTATGGGGCCCAGGTTTCTCTACTTACGCCCCTGCTTGTTCGTTGAAAGCCCCCTATTTCCCCTTATCATGGCTGAGTGAAAAAAGGGAAAACCAGCCGTTTACAATCCCAATTACAAAACAAAAAGGGGAAAGGCCCTTTCCCTGCTCGGGGACCGAGAAACAAAAAAGGGCAAAAGAATAAGGACAAATATATCTACTTAATAGTGGTATCGTAAGTGCTACTAAATTTCATTTTGGATATATCAAAACATATTTCTATTGAGCTGGACAACTAATTAAATAGAAAAGCTATATTGTTTAATAGATTTGGTGATATGTTTTAAAACAAACATTTGTAAAGTTTGTGCTTTTAAACCAAATAATACACTACATTTTATTACCCTTTTTTTACCAAAAGCTTTATAATTTTCCTTACCGATATCTGACACAACAGTATCACAAATGTGCAAATGTACTTCATAAAGAGCTTTACAAATTATTATTATGACCCTTTGTAACAAATCAGCTTAATACTTTGCAAACCTTTTAATGTGTCCATATGTTTCCATTTTATAGCTCTCAGCTCTAACATCAAATCATTGGCAAGACAGCTGAGAAATCATTCACTTTTATTCATATGACCCTGTATAATTTTCATCAATTTGTTTACTTTACTGAATATCTGCTGTAAAGAGTACATCCATAGATGTGTGTCTTCATAAAAGCCCAGTGGTATGTAGACTGTAACAGCGCACAGTCTGACACCTGGTCCACGGTCACTGCTGTCACCCGGGCTATGGGATGGGTCACGGCACGGTCTTTGGCTCTGCCCACGCTCATGCTCGCTTCCCGCCTCTGTTTTCCCTTCAAGGGGCTCACCACCCTTTCCCTGTTTTTCATATTTTTGGGCGCCTTCCTGTTTCCTCCACTCCCTGAGACAACACGCAACACGAAAATTCTTTCCAGTCAAACGACCGGGGGACTGGGTTTTTTTAGGGACCCCCTCCCCCCCCTTTACCCGCGCCCTTTTTTGTATTTGGGTGTAAAGCTGTAGGACATCCTGTTTTCCTTTTTCTCTAGGGGAGCCTTTGTTTACTGTCTGCCATGTGATGTTCCTACCTGTGCCTTGCCTGCCTTGACCTCCCTCGCTACAGTTTTAATCTGCCGGGTGACCTGCCTAATTTCCCCCTTTAATTTCCCGTTTACATTTCCCACCCCGGCTGTCACCACTAGGACCTGCGTCAGGGGTTCTCTGCAGCAAAGCCCATCTGGCCTTTCGGCGGGCTCTGGAGAAGACACGGGGCCCTTAGACTACGGTCCCCTGCGGGGTTGTCCCAAACCCATGGGGAACCGGGGGATCCCCCTTCCACCCTTTTGGGCCCCTTCGTCAATACAACGCCATTTTATCCCCCCGACTCCACTGGCCCCCAGGTTTACACTCGAGGGTGCCTGTCAAGATCAGTTGTATATGAAGCTACAGAACTTAGTGGCTCGACTTCCAGGAGCTCCTCCTGCCCTGGTTCCTGTGCCAGTCTCCATCCTGGTACCTGTTCTACTTCCAACAATGCCAAGCGCCCCCTTCTCCCCTGTTCTCCCTTTCCTCGCTACAGTGGGGGCCCCAAGGCCTGTCGAGATTTCCTGAACCAATGCACAATTCGTTTTGAGATCTTTGCCCACCAGTTTGCCACAGATTAGGCAAAGGTGGCCTTCATCATTTTCCTGCTTTCCAGTGAAGCGCTGGCTTGGGTTACTCCCGTGTGGGAACAAGGGGATCCGCTGACTGTCAATCTGATACGCTTCAAGGCTGCTTTCTGCAAAGTATTTGAGTAACCAGGATGCACTTCCTCAATAGCTTCATCGCTTCTCCAGCTCTAACAGGGTGATTCTATGGTGTTACAGTATGCCCTGAGTTTTGGCCCTGTCCCTGAAATTTTTGAACAATGAAACCTGGTTGCACCTTCTGGAGGGACTGGCCCTGTATCAAGGGGCGAATTAAAGGGGGGACCTGCCCACCAGTCGGATGACCTATCACTTTGGTAAAAACATGAGTCAAATTCGAGGAACTCAAAAAGGAGGTTCGTCAACAGTGTGAAGCTTCCCATCCCCGCTGAGGTTCCCACCTGGCATCTGTTTTTTAGTGGCCTCTTCAACCTTTCTCTTCCAAAACTTAGCAAGAACCCATGCAGGTAGGCAGAGCTCATCTGTAAGAAGAGGAGAAGGCCTGTATATGGAATTTGGGCCTGTGCCTCTACTGTGGCGCCCAAGAACACCTACTTAGAAATTTTCCCATCTTCCCCGGAAAATCCAGGTTGACCTTTTGTGGGAGAGGGGAAACCCGAAATTACCTCTCCCTTTTTGACCATGTTGGTCAACTTAACCCTTTCGTCTGGCTCTGATCTTCATTTTCCGCCTTCGGGAAATCGGGGTTTCCGGTAAAATTTATCCACCGCTCTGGTCTCCAAATACCATCTGCCTGTGGTTCCTTTGGGTCAAAATCTCTCTGTTTCTTCTGTAAGTGGGCAGGTTGTCTTGTGTATCATCTGGCACTGCACTTAGTCGCTCATTCTGTGCATCGGAGTTTTGCATCAGGAACATATCTCTTTTCTAGTGCTACCCTGATCCTTCAGCACACTTTTTCTGGGACTCCCTTGGTTATGTAGACACAGTCATAACATTGAGGAAAAGGTGAATTCACACCCTGGAGCGCCCGCTTCCATTCTTCCTACATTTCTGTCCTGTGTCCTTCTCATCTTGTGGGTACCTCGACTCTTCGGGCCCGCGTTTCCCCGCGTACCCTTTCCCCATAAGGGGATGCTGATGTCTTCTTCAATAGCCCTATGATTGTCCAATTGAGCTTCATCCTGGTACCTCTCCTCCTCGTGGTAGGGTATATCTTCTTTCCCGCCGAAACTGAGAAAGTCTGAACATCCCCGGAAACGGGAAAAGGCTTATCCACGAGTCGTCCGACCCTGCAGGAGTAGGATTTTTCTTTGTCGTGAAGAAGGATGGGTCTTGGGGGCCTGGCATTGACTATCGGGGTCTTAACAAAATCACCGCGTGGTCAGTCATTCAGAGTTTTGCTGTAACGGCTTGGTGGGATCCCTGGGCCTCCGCGCGATGAAGCAAGGGAGCCAGGGAAAGGGAAACTAAGTAGCCCCCGGTTTTCACCAAGCCCGCCCCAAAGCGGGATGGACTTGCGCGCTTGAGGCTACCAGTTTTGTCCCCCCTGATTGACTTGCCTGCGGCGGCACCGAGTGCAGCAAGGTACAAAAAAAAAAAATTCCCCGAATCGAAACGGTGGGGAGGCAAATATGGCAGGGGAGGGGGCAAGGGTTTTGGTCGGGACAGGGGATAAGGTCAGGCAGGCGGCAGAGGTTCGGGGCAAAAACGTAGCAAGGTCTGGTACAAGGGAAGGCAAATAACATAAGGAAAAGCTTTCCCCAAAAGGGACGGGCAACAAAAATCCAGAGGGGAAGTGATGGGGACCCAAAATAAAAGAGACAGCGCCCGGGAATTGCCAATTACCGGCGCACTGTCCCTTTAAATCTACATGAACGAGCGCGCGCGCGCGCTAGGGGCGCACCGCGGCATTCCGGCCAGCAGGGGACGCGGACCAAAAGGAGCGCGGTCAGGTGAGGAGACGGGACGGATGCAGCCATGGGCGGAAAGTGGGACCCGCGGCGGCACCCGTCCCCGCCGGGGACCTGCCGCGGGGGACACGGGGGCGACCGCGGTCCGTGGACCAGACCGCGGCGCAACCCGTTACCTCTGCATATCCCTTGACCTGATCTCCTGCCAGTACTGGTGGCCAACTGGTGGCCACTTGTCGCCACTGTGCCTGGAATAAGAGCTTCGGTCTGCGACCCACCAGTTTCCTAGTGCACCTACCAGTGCCAGAAGTACCGAGGACCCATGTCGCGATGGACTTCGTGACTGAACTACCTTTGTCCTATGGATGTTTGGTTATCTGGGTCATTGTGGACCATTTTTCCAAAATGGTGCATTTTACACCCCTGCCAGGTCTTCCGTCAGCACCACAGCTGGCCACTCTGCAGCATATTTTTTTGTTTGCACAAGATGCCAACTAACATCATTCGGATAGAGGAGTACAGTTCACTTCCTGATTTTAGCGTTCCCTGTGTTCACAACTGCATATTAAGCTGGATTTGTCTTTTGCCTACCATCCTCAGTCCAATGACCAAGTGAAACTAGTCAACCAGATTCTGGTGAACTATCTGCACCAATTTGTTTCAGCACCTAAAGACGACTGGGTGTCTCTACTTCCCTGGACAGAGTTCATTTACAATAACCATTTTAGTGAATCCTCCAGGAAATTTTCCTTTCTACATAGTCTTCGGACAGCATTCTCGTCTTCCTCTGCCCCTACCTGCATCCTCAGAAGTTCCTGCTGTCAACACCGGAGCGTTGCAAGGGTCCTAAAACATCCGGAGCCCAGGCCCTTTGTGTTAAAGTTTTGCTCAGTAGGGCTAGGTTCACACAGCATTTTTCATGCCACAGTGTAAACTGCAACATGAATTTTTACAGAGAAAAAACTTATGTTCCTGTCACTAATTTTATACCTATTCCACATAGATCCTGTCCATCACCTCAGCAGTCACTCTGCAATGAAAATCAGTGCTGACAAATTGGCTTTTTCAAAAACGCTCTCACCTACGTATGACAGTGTAATATCTTATAAATAACAATCACCTAATAATACACCTATACATGGAGCAAATATACCAAACAAATCAGTTACTAAAAAAAAAATCTACAATACCAAGACCCCAAACTATTACTACTTAAAGAGAACCTGTCACATAGTTTATGCCCCCATTGCTGAGGATAGCACAAGCTAGTGTCTGACATGCTGTTTCCAGTGTTGTGCCCCTTATTCTGTAAGATGCTGCAGTTTTAGAGAATTTAGTGCTCAAATCTGCAGTTTTCAGCCAGAAAAGAGCCCATCTGAGGCTAGCCCCGCCCACCTCAAGTGATAAACATATTACTTTGAAAAGGTAGAAACGTGAATAACTGCCAGGTGGGCAGTGCTAACTTTTGGTGGGCGGGGCTAACACTTGCTCATGAATAAGATTTGAGCATTAAATGCTCTAAAACTACAGCATTTTACAGAATAAGGGACACAGCGCCGGAAACAGCAGGTCTGTCACTAGCTTGTGCTGTCCTCAGCAAGGGGGGCATAACCTATGTGACAGGTTCCCTTTAAGGATCAAATAATACTGCCAGACCCTGACCAAATGTGACCATCACATGTGACTATCAGTTGTACAAGGCTCTGAAGATGTATATTAACGCTATACAGTGACCAGATAGTGGTAGATACAAGTTGTATGTAGGTGTTCTGCAGAAATATAAGTGATTACACTGCAGTTACATTTAGTGACTTACAGGAGCTGTCTTTATTGACCAAAGTCGTTCACATTCCCTTCCTTTCACCATCCGGCCCAGACCACCACGACTCGTCTCTGCAGAATTTACCACACAAACATTTCAGAATCCCCACTTTTCCAACACCTATGTACCTACATACTGGGGGGCTTACATAACTTCCTTCATAATGGGGATTTATGCAGGAAAGCATGGGGAGTTCTTTTATAGACCCTTATTAGGTAGGTTTATAGGCAGATAATATGGCCTCCGGATATACATAATTAGGTAACATGGCCCCCAGTGTATATATAATAAGATAATATGGCCCGCAGTGTATATATAATAAGATAACATGGCCCCCCGGGTATATATAATATAAAAATATGGCCCCCATTGTATATATAATAATATGGCTCCAGTGTATATATAATATAATAATATGGTCCCCAGTGCATATATAATAATATTGCCCTCAGTGTATATATAATATTATAATATGGCCCCCAAGTGTATATATAATGATATGGCCCTCGGTGCATATATAATATAATAATATGGTCCCCAGAGTATATATAATATAATAATATTGCCCTCAGTGTATATATAATATTATAATATGGCCCCCAAGTGTATATATAATGATATGGCCCTCAGTGTTTATATAATAATATGGCCCACAATGTATATTTAATAATATGGCCCCCAGTGTTTACAGGCTTGTGCCCTGGATAAAATTGCCTAGCGATGCCCCTGGTCAACACTCAATTAAGTGACTTCCTTCAAATCTGGCAACTTGCCTGTCGAAGTTTACTCCAAGCTTCAGGCTAGTTCAAGAAACAAGCCGATAAGAAACGTAGATCTCCTCACAAGTACTAATCTGGGGATAAGGTCTGGCTCTCTTCCAAGCACCATCGCCTCCGAGTACCTAGTCTGAAGTTTGCTTCACACTATCTTGGTCCTTTCTCTATGCTGCATCGGATCAACCTGGTAACCTAGAGACTTCGCTTGCCTCCCTCCCAATTAACTGGTTCTTAATCAGTACTTGCACAACGTGATTCCCCCTGCCACACCTCCCAGTACCCAAGATTCCTATGGGGTGAAGGAGATTCTCGATATGAAGCGTTCCAGAGGTAAAATCTATTACCTCATAGACTGGAAAGGCTTTGGAAAATGTCAATGCTTCCACACTTATCCAACGTTTTCACAAACTTTAGTTTCATGGTAGGAGGGTCCCTGGGGGGGTACTGTAACAGCTCGCGCTGCGGTCCAACACCTAGTCCGCAGTTGCAGCAGTCACCTATGCGCTGGGATGGGTTGCGCCGTGGACCAGGGCTCTGTGCGTTGTTCTCCTGGATTTATAGGGCCAGTGCGCAACAAGTTATTCTTCACCAGCCAATGCCCTGTGGACTAGAGCTTTTTAGGGATCCTCCCCCCTGTTACTCGTGCCCAGTTTGCTAGGGACGTCCTCTTCTCTGTGTTCTCTAGTGAGCCTTTGTCTACCATCTGCTATGTGTTGTTCCTGACTGTGCCTTGCCTGCCTTGACCTTCCATCTGTTACATGCTAAACCTACCTGTGTCCTGCCTGTCTGACCTCACGGTTCATTCCAGTTCCACACTTTTAGCTTTGGCTGTCACCACTAGTGTCTGGGGTAGCGACCTGGGGATTCCCTGTAGCAAAGCCCGTCCAGCATTGCGGAAGGGTCTGGTGAAGAAAAGGTGCTCCTTAGACTTCACTCCCCAACGTAGGTTATGCCAGTCTTAGGTGGTGACCTGAGGATACAACTTCCATCCTTTGGGCCTTCTTGACAGTAACATTGTCAGGTCTAAGCTGTGCTCAGGCTGCAGGGATCAACAGGCTGCTACAGCTGATGCACGATCCCATCCTGATACACATGCTGCTGACAACTCTGTGAGTGACAGGGGCCCAGCCACTCCTGACAGGGGGCGAGTGCACCAGCCAATGGGAGGACCCGGAGGCCGCTCCAATCAGTTGCAGGGGCGGTATCCAGGAATCCCATTTAAACTTCCTGAGGGCTGTGCGCAGCGCCTGTGATATTCCTGGCTACCTTGTCTCTTATGCTTTTGTTGTTGTTTTGCTTCCGTTTGGCTTTTGACCGTGGGGTTGGGTTTTTTACTTTATTTCCCTCGGGGTTCTGATTTGTGGCTCGGGCCTTCCTTTTTTAAAATTTTGACCCCGGACTGTCTAAATATTCTTCCCTTCTGACGGCCCATCTTTACAAGCAGGGCTTGTCGCCCGGGGTTTGCCGTCTGCCGCCTAGGGCAGCCCGTAAAGGTAGCGGGGGGGACTTGGGGTGGGCCCCGGGGTTAGGGCTCACTGCCCCCCCTTGACGTGACATTATCACAGGCCAAAACCGTTACGCCTACCCCTCCAAATGGCCCCCATGCCAGCTATGAAAAAGGAAAGATGCAGGGGTTTAACCCAGCTAGTCCAGGATCTGGGGGCTAAAGGGAAGAAAACAGGGGGCTACCCAATTCAAGGGCCCCTTTGAAATTACCTTCCCCCCTTAAAGCCCCCTATCCATTTGCCTGCGGGTTCACGGTAACAGGGGGGCCTTTTGTGGGCTTTTTAGAGGGTTTTTGCCCGCCTGTATTTTGGGTTTTCCGGGCCCACTTACCTCAGGGAATGAGGAAACAAAGGGTTTTGGGGTTTGGGGTTTATGTCCTTATTTGCGGGTCCCCCCCAGGAGGGGAAATTTTTCGTTACCCCCATGACTCCCCTTGAACTGTCTTATTTTGGACGGGTTTCTTTGCCCTTTTGGGAAAACTCTTTAATGCCCCCAAAAGGGAAGCTGTGGGAGGCTAAACCCTTGACCACCTTGAGGCAGGGGGGAGAAGAATATGGAGGATTTTTTGGGCTCCAAAAATTTCGTCGCGGGGTTGGGGTTCCGTCGGGGGTGGAAACGGGCAGCTCTTAAATGCCAGTTAGATTGGGGGTTTAGCTGCCCCATGTTTAAAAAGGATTTAAATTGGGGGCTTAACCCTACCCCTGGTACCTTAGTAGGCCATGGCATTTGGCCATTGTCGGGGAACAGACGTTTTGGGGGAAGACGGGGAAAAAGGGGTTTTCCCCCCCCCGGTCCACCCCATGGTCAGGGGCCCCAAAACCCCGTTGGGTTTTCCGTTTTAAAAACCAGAGGACCCAAATGCAATAGGGGCTTTTTTCTGTCATGGGGGCCTGATGACCGTGGGACTCTCCCCGCCCCAGGGTTTTTGCTTTACTGGGGAAAGAAGATGGCACAAAATTTCGGGAATGCCCCCAAAACGGAGGCCCAAGGGGGAAATCTCCAACGCCTAGGTGGTCGCAGGGGGGGTTCACCTGGGGCGAGCAGGTATTTCCCTTATTTTTAACTAATAAGTTGTGTTTCCCATTTAAGATTTCTTACTTGTCCGGCCCCGGTTCTGGGAGTGGGGTTTGGGTTTTCTGGATCACCCTTCAAATTTTTTGTTGATCCCGTTTCGCCCAAGCGGGGCCTTCCTTGTAGCCCCGTTCTGATTTCACTGGGGGTAGGGGCCCTATTGACTCCGCCCCCACGGGGCTCGGGGCGCAATCCATTTTTGTCCCCCGAGGCGGGAAATTTTGGGGGTTTTAAACCCAAAACCCATTTTTAAAAGGGGTGTATTTTATTCTAAAGGGGGGGCGGGCCCCCGATGGTGGTGTTGGGGTTTCCCCCCGGGCTTCAGAAAAAAATAATCCAGGTTTGACGGGAAATTCGGGGAAAAATTAGGACAAGGGGGGGACAAGGGGTGTTTTTGACAGATGTCCCTTTAACTAGGGCGGGGCCAATACTAAAATTACGGGCCTGATGCGTATCTGGAAGCGGCTTTTTCCACTTGAGGCCCTATGCGGCATTGGGAAAAAAGTCGCCTGGGGGCTAATTTTTCCCAGAACCCCTCCCCTTTTTAAAACAATCCCCTCCCCTGTCCCCTGAAGGGCCCTTATGTCGTTCGGAGGGGGTTTTTAACCCAGTGGGCTTCCCCGGCTGAAATTGCCCCCGGGCTCTCCGTAAAATAACGTGTCTCGTCGTGCACTTCGTAAGAGGAAATTTTCCCAGCCTGTGACTCTGCCCTCGGGCCCCTCCTTCTCCAGTTCGCATAGGGGGGGGTTTTAAGAAAAGGGAAGTCCCCTCTTTATTTTTGGGAATTTAGCGTAAGGCCCAAAGGTCACTGCAGATCCGGGCCCCCTATTGGAAGGGGTATGCCCTGAGGAAGATCAGGGGGTTCCCGGCAAAAAACCTTTCCCCATGTTTGATCGCCTGATAAGGGGAATTTCCCATGAGTCTCACCCAGACAAAACCCAGCCCGGGGAAAGGGCCGTTGGCCCCTCCAAAAAGGGGGGGGGTTACGGGTCGGGTTCAAAAAAGTTTGCCCCAGGCTGAAAGGGTTTTAAAACGGGGCTGCTACAGCTGATGCACGATCCCATCCTGATCACATGCTGCTGACAACTCTGTGAGTGACAGGGGCTCACCACCCCTGACAGGGGGCGAGTGCACCAGCCAATGGGAGGACCGGAGGCCGCTCCAATCAGCTGCAGGGGCGGTATCCGGGAAATCCCATTTAAAACTTCCTGAGGGCTGTGCGCAGCGCCTGTGATATTCCGGGCTCCCTTTGCTCTTGTGCTTTTGTTGTTGTTTTGTTTCCCGTTTGGCTTTTGACCTCGGCTTGTTTACGTTTATTCCTCGGGTTTTCTGATTTGTGGCTTGGCATTCCTATTTGATATTGACCCGGACTGTCTGATATTCTTCCTTCTGACGGCCCCAGCACTTTAGCAGAGCAGGGACTGTCGCCCAGTTGCCGTCTGCCGCCTAGGGCAGCACATCAAGTAGGCAGGGACAGTGGGCTGGGTCCCAGTTAGGGCTCACTTCACCTCCCTTGACGTGACAAACATTATATGTAAATCTAGTATAATATACAGTTGCTAGAAAAAAATAAGGGAACCCTTTGAAATGAATTTTTGCACTGATCACTAACAATGTGTGTTTTTCTATCTAAGTTTAAATTATAGACAATCTAACAAAACTAGTCATTCTGTGGAGTTCTTTTATTGAACATGTTAAGTGAATATTCAAAGTACATGGAGAAAAAGTAAGTGAACCACTAGGAATTTAATAATCTGCAAGTCTCAGTCAGACATCTGACCTTAAAGGGGTTGTCCACCTCCTAAAAAAATATTTTCAACAACTCTCTGACCCCCAGTAAAATAAAAAAAATACTGTGAGCTGTGCATGCAAGTTATGTTACAAAAATTGGTAAACTGAAATACATTTTCAGGGTTAAATCATCCAAAATCCCTTCTTACTGTTATGGAAATCTTATTTGCAGCTACAAGAAAAGTTTAGTTAAGGTGATTGCTTCTAGAAAGGATTAACTGGTTATTATATTCAACAGTTCACTTACTTTTGTGTGGTAATACCCAATGCAGAAACCCAAGTAATTCCAAAGGGTTCACTCACTTTTTCTTGCTACTGTAAGTCAAGTATCAAACTGCAGACATAAGTGTAATAGTGGAATTGGTCTCTGATAATTTTTACTGCGCTTAAAATTCACTCATCTAAAATCTTGTGTTGCCTTTGAAGTCATCTCATATGCTTACCCTAATCAAAATGGAATTAGCAAAAAGGAAGGGTGGGTTAACCGGGAGACAGAGTTGAATGTGAATTGGAGAAGCATAACAGTTTTAAATAGAAGGTCGCAGAGAAAGATGTTGCAGTAGTCCAGATGGAAGATGATGGGGGCTTGAAGCAGCAATTTTGTTGAGTCGAGGTTCAAAATGGTGGATTTTAAAAATGTTTTTGAGGTGGAGGCAGCAGAATGGGATAAGGGCTTTAATGTACAGCTTGAAAGAGAGTGCAGAATTAAAGTTATCCCAAGACAGTGGTCTAATTGGACTGGTGAAAGTGTTGAGCCACTGACCATGATTGGTAAAACAGGTATGGGGATCCACTGGAATGGATGAGCTATCTTTTATCTATTTAGGGCAACATGTATGAACTTTGGCATTGACAGGGCAGTTCTAAATAGCTTTAAGGTGGTGTAGAATGCGCCAGAATGTATGAACCTGTTCTTCTGCAGTTCATATATACAGGCGTATTGTAGTGCCAATACGACAAGTCTGGCTCAGGCAGACCCCCTTTAACTTGGTCTCACTGTTCTAACTGTTATGTGTCTATGTTTGGCGTCAAAGATTCATAAATGTGTCTAATTCTACAAATGTGGTGCGACACGCCCTCAGAACACCCCCAAATCTTTGGCACATTACAAAGTGTTGCACAGGCGCTGATCGCGCCAGAGTTTGGAAAGCGACTGTTCATACATCTATAAAACAGGGCTACGACAACTTTTTGATGCCAGAAAACTGGCGCAGCAATGTTCATACATATTGCCCTTAGCGTTTTAGAAAGCAGGAAGAAAGAAAGGAGGATATAGTTGACAAACATTCTGGATTTCTAGAAACAGGTGCAAAAGTGGCACTTGAGCTGTCCAAAGTTAAAAGTATAGATGGAGAAGAGTGCATCCAAGGACTTGAGAGCCTTGAAGGTTACCAACAGAGAGAGAGTAAGGTAAGAAACTGCTATGTGAGTAGGAGACACTAAGGGATTGGTTGGTAAGCTATTAGCAGATCCTACAAAGGACCAGGTCAGTGATGCCAGATAAAGAGTCTAAACAAGAGGGAGCGGTCAACTGTCTCAAAGTCTAGAAAGAGAATCAAAGAATAGGAGGAGCATGGTCCACACGACAAGTATTTCAAGTTGGAAAGTAAACCATTCCCATTGACGGCAATAGAAAATATGTGTTATAGTTCATACAATGTTATAGTTCATACAATGCATATTTACGATGGTCGGTTTTGTACTGTAAAAAAAGTACATTTTACTTGTCGTGTGGATGTATCCCAAAAGTGTGAGGCTTTGACAAAAAGCCTTTAGCTGAGGTGGTTAGAATAGCGAATTTTTAGTGATGATTCTGCACTAAAATGTGTGTTAAGTAAAAGCACAATGCATGTTAATCTATTTATTCAACTCCCTTATTCACCTGTAGTGAAAAATGTTTAGGGCATGCTGTAAATTTCCAGCTCTGCACCTTACTTTTGCAAAGCAAGCCTGAAGCCTATACCAAAAGCTACATATTTTGACACTGATTTGCAGCAGAAATATTCCACTGATTCTGAACTAACCCATCAATGATTATTTGCGTGCAATATGAAGCCAACAGAACATTTATCCTAATTACTTACTACTCTACAGATCCATCAGAAACAAAAAGAAAAGAAACTGCGCTATATAATAAATAACTTAAAATTCATCTTGCTTGTACAGGAAGCAACTGTACTTGACACATTGCTGCTGAAGAATGGCTTCGCTGCCATAAAGAACATAGATCTGTCATAAAACACATCATTGTGTTTCTCAAATATAGACATTTTAAATGGCTATTAAAATTTAAAACAGAAACCGTCAGCATATAAAAGACATAGCAGCAGACATGACATAACATAAAAGTACGCTCCTGTGGTTACACAGTTGGTCACTGTCTTCTAGCATGATAAAAACAGAGCATTGAAATTTCAGGATTTATGAGCTATTTTCTTCTAGATTAAACCTTACTTGGTATAGTCTTGGAATGGAAAGGTTTACCAGGGTTTGTTTACATGCCACTACTATGATCATTGCAGAAGTTTGTGGCACAAGCTTTGGTTTCTAGGCATGTGAACTGCAGATGTTTAAGAACTAATCTCCTAATAAATACATTTTTTAAGAGCATTCAATGTTATAAAACTTGAGATGCTTTGAAAAAAGTCTAACACAGTCACATCTGCACTACATTGGTACATGCTATTTTGTATCTGATAAATATGCATCTACAGTATGTTTTGTGAAAATGCAAAGTCGAGAGTGCAGTGGTACTTAGCTATATCAAGGGTCCCCCTTCAAGACACAGTTGCACACCGAATTGTTGAGACTTTACTTTCTTTCTGTTTAATAACAAAGTCAAAATTGCTTCATGGTCTAAAAATAGTGCTCTCACTATGCAGTTTCACAGAACCACAGGCAGCTTTATACTCATACTTCCTGGACAGACTGTGGATCGGTCTATAGCAGTGGTTGGCATATCAGTTCTGCTGTTCCTAGATATTCCTATTACAGTGACATGGGTGCAAGAGATTTATAAAGTGTAGTGATCAAGGCTGCAGAGCACTAAAGGGTGAAAGCTTTTAATTTACCTAAGTAAACAAAGTCCATTGCTAGAGATAAGACTCTTCAGGTAGTGACTCGCCATGGGTCATACTGACTGACTAACAGCATCTTAGAGCAGTGAGAGATAAGAGAGAAGGGAGAGGGGGGTAGAGGTGGTCAGTAATCAAAGAATTTTGTGCACTCTAACAGGAGACAAAATCTTCTTTATCTCCTAACCAAAGCAAAATCAGAACAACAATGTTTTTGGTTATAGTCTTCATTTACCTTTCCCTTCATGTTAAAAGCTAATCATTGTAGTGAGAAAACTTCCCAGAACTTACCTTTTTTCTGAGCTAATTAAGTCTCAGACTATGCTGCTTCAGCAATAACCGCCACAGGAAATATCTTAGCCCACTAATCTAAAGCAACAAGGATTTTCTTCAGGCGACCACAGTGATGTTTTCTAGGCCGGTGACACTCATCCCCTGCGGCAGGTCCAGGCGGCACGTCAGTGTGCATGCCCGGACCCACTTCATCTTTTAAACTGTATGTGCATCCTGAGGACATGCATGTAGTTGATAAGTATGGCGGAACAGAGAGCTGATAGCTATCAGCATCCTGCACCACTGACTGAATACACCTGTGAGTCAGGAGGCATAATACAGCAATGCTATCATACCTCCTGTCCCACTGTATCTCTTAGGCCGAAACCTTAGGCCTTTGGCTTCTGGCCTAGGAGATGCCGTGAACAACATAGGCGGCGTGATGACATCCTGTCATTCACACCAGAAACTAGCTCCTGGAGCTTGCTACTCGGTGGAAGAATAGGGAAAGGTGAGTATAATTTTTTTTTAATCAGTCAGAGGGGTCCTTATATCTACCTATCTACCTATAGAGGTCTACATACCTACCTACATATAGGGGGATAAATACCTACAGGAGGGTGTATAGCTACAGAGGCTTTATTCCTATAGGGGGCTGTATATATACTTACAGGGGGCTATATACCTACAGGTGGCTGTATATTTAGCTATAAGGGGCTGCATATCTACAGAGGGCTACAAACATATCGGCGACTATATCTATACCGACACTAGGCTGTATACATAGATGGGTCTGTATGTATTCCTACAGGAGGCAATATAATTAATAAAAGGTTCTGTACATATACCAACAGGGTAGTATATACCCACAAAGGGCTGTATAAATACCTAGAGGGGCTGTATACCTACAGGCAGTGCCATTTGTAGGCTAAATTGCACTCAGGGCAAGGTGAAGATATTTCTCCCTCTCCATTAACATGTTACACCACACTGTAACATATTGCATCACCATTAACCAGTGCCTGAAAATACAAGAGATATAGCACCAAGTTCTATGTATAAAACTACTATATAATAGTCATACCATAACAAAATAATACTGCTACACAAAACCAGAATCCCAAGGCTAATATTTCCAGTTTAAGACCAAATACCACCACACCATGACCACATGACACATGACACATAAACACACAGGGTCTGAATAATACCACCACATATTACCACTACATAGTGACTGAATACTAATTATAATAAGCAGGTAGTTATATATCCCACCCCTCCAAATTAGGAATATAGCTCCCTAGTATGTAGTTATATGGGCCCTCCGTAGGTAGGTATGTAAAAGATTAAGGGAAAACTGTCTAGGTCTAATACTTTCTTAGTTGCCCATAGCAACCAAGTTCCCCTTTCATTTCTTATAGGGCCTCTGTAGGAAGGTAGGATTATAGACCCCTGCAGATAGATATATAGGCATCCTGTAGGTAGGTAGATATTTATATTGGCCACCTATATGTAGGTTGGCATATAGGTAGCTAGATATAAAGCACCCCAGTCAGTAGGTGGATAAAGAGGCCCCCCAGTAGGTATGTATATAAGTCCCTAGTAGATAGGTAGGTATATAAGCCCCCTGTAGGTAGACATATAGGCCCCCTATCGGTAGATACATGCTCCCTGTTGGTAGGTTGATATAGCTCTTTGTAAGTAGGGAGATATAGCCACCCTTTAGGTTGATATAGGTCTATGTAGGTAAATATAGCTCCCCCATAAGTAAATATAGCCCACATAGGTAAATATAGCCCCCCATAGGTATATATAGCCCCTGCAGATAAACATAGCCCCCCCATAGATAGATATAGTCCACTATAGGTAAATATAGTCCCCTGTGTAAGTAAATATTGTCCCCCATAAGTAGATACGGTCCTACTGTAAGTAGGTATAGACCCCCTGGATGTAGATAGCCATGTGTGAAGGCTCCTCATTCCCCCACCAAGCAGCTTCTGACAGCAGTGATGTGACATCATCAGAACACTGCTCCCAGTATCTCCCTGGCCAGAAGCATAGGCTTTTGGCCTAGGAGATCTAACGTCGCAGGAGGCATGATGCAAGCAATGTATCATGTCGTCTGTGAAGCTGATGTGAATATACAGCTCAATGAGCACTGTAGATACAAATGGGAAGGCAGGGATGCTAATGAACCATTCCTGCCTTCTCCTTGATGAAGTGGCCATGCAGATTGAGAAATCGACTGCTGGCCTGTTTTTCAGGACGGAGCAAGCCCCAGTGAAAGACAACCCGGGTGACTGCCCACTCCATCTGCCTGTAAAAAGGGTCCTGCCTACAGGGAGCTTTATATATATATATATATATATATATATATATATATATATATATATAATAAGCTACAGTTACCGACAGGGAGCATATTTACAAACCATCTGCAGTGGGCTGTATACCCTATCTCGCAATACTCTAATCTATGCAGCTATGGTGCACAGATTAGTGTGTCTCTCATCCCCTCTGCCATCCACAGCTGGTCCACTTTGATGAAGGGCTTTACTGGTCGAAACGTCAGGGACCGTGGAATTGTCTAAATGCACTACTTTTAATACCTACTTGGAGAGTAATATATCTTCTGTTTGTATGTTCTTTTATGCACTATGCTCATGGTGTGCTGTGGATTTCATATTATTTAGCATATGCGACTCGAATGCTGTCTCAACAGCAAAATAAAAATACCGTCAGAAAAACGTGGTCGGATTTCGTATTTCCGGCGGCCCAGTACATGGGCTGCAGAGGAATCCAACGATAATCCAGCAGAAAACCTGTTCTGTGTAGACTACAGCACAGATTTTCTATTAAAGTCTACACAGTGCTGGGTGCAGTCGGATTTTCAGCAGATTCAGAATCCAGTACTCTGTAGACATAGCCTTAGACTGAAAAATTTTATTATCTACATACATTTTATAATACCGCAAAAAGATTATGGGAGACATGTGAAAACTGTCTTGGTCTAATACTTTCTTAGTTGCCCATAGCAACCAATCAGAGCCCCCCCCTTTCATTTCTTATAGAGCTCTGAAAAAATGAAAGGGGCGCTCTGAATGGTTGCTATGGTCAAGAAAAAAAAGTCTTAGAGCAAGGTTTTCATACATGTCCTCCATGGTTTTTAAATGCCTTTTTAAAAAAAAAAAATAATTAAAGGCATTTCAGTGTTTTTTATTTAGGGTCATTTTAGACACGCATTTTTCCTGGCATTCACACTTTTTTCTGCATTTTTTCCTTGTAAAAAATACCATACAAATCTCAGGTATTTTTCATAGCATTTTATTTTAAAGTTCAATAAAATGCCTATGGGTAAAGTGAGAGAAAAAAAAACTTATTCCAAAACATGTATTTTAAATAGTCAGTAACCCAAAAACTCCATAAAAATGGCACAAAACAAAACTCAATGTATGAAGTGCATTTTATATTTAACATCTGGCTGCAAAAAAAATGCAACAAAAATTCTGTGAAAAATACTATAAAAAAAGTGACATTTCTCTGCAAAATATTGTGTAATAGCCTTAAGCAGAAAATAACTCTTTAAGTAACGAAAGACGTACAAATTATTAAAGTTGTATAAATACATGACATAGTAAGAGCAGGAATGGCTAGAATTCAATTTCCAATTCAGAATAGTTTGTACCATTTTTTTTTTTATAATCTCTACTTAATACTTTGCCATGCTAAATATATAAAATTTTCGACTGCTTGTTAATCTGAGAATCAAGAGGTGTAGACAATTTATTGGACAGAATGTAACATTGGGGTTTTAATGATATAATTATCCAGGAATATACTTGGGGGAAGAAAATCTTGGCAATCGAATGCTCCATTAAACAGACCAGAATACCGGAAGTCTTTTCGTAAGTGATATCAAGAGAGTGGTAGATTCACAGCAGTGGCCACTGGAGCTCTTCATAAATTCTCTGCTGTCTTCTGTACTTTCACTGCTTGCTAAATCCTGTCATATTCCTAATGTAAAGTGTGTTATAAAAGGAATAAGATGTCACGTTATTGTAATAAAACGTGCACACAGTTCCTTTGTTATGGGAGCGTTCCCGTGATTAGCAGGACAATGTATTCATGTTTGGTAAAATTGCACATATGTCCTTGATTTAAACAATTATCACTAAGGTTCATGGAAAATGTTTGCCCGTATTATTAAACCATTCATGGAACAGAAAGTTATTTCACAGAAAGCTGAGCCAGTCCTACGGTATTCCTGCACTGGAGGTGAATTATTTCGCCTAATTTAAAAATCATTTGCTGGTGTCAGAAATTTGGCAATTGGGACTGATTGATAGATTAATATTTTTCCAGAGCAGTGAGCTGAGTCTACTACTTTTACTGCTGTGCTACCAGAATATTGCACTGAAAAAATAACTTTTTTAAAGCAATGACATGAGTCACTGTATAAGGTCTACTTGGAGGGTAAATACAGAATATTAAAGATGGCTTCTCTAATGCAATATGTCACTTTTATAGATGGCACTAGGGAGACAGCTTTCTTACTTCTGAGGAGAGCTTGTTTACATAACCCATTTTCCCAGGGAGCTTTCCATGGCCTACAAGTTTACCTACACCATTATAGTACTCTCCATAAGTAGAAATATTTTCCCTCTATAGCTACCTTCATCAAAAACCTCTCACCAGCAGCTTACTCTGTACTAACGAGGGGTAAAAATGCAAAAACAGCCTCTGCAAAGGAGAACATTTTTGTATTGGGGGAGATTCTGTCTTGGCTTAAAGGGGTTGTCTCGCTACAACGATAGCTTTTTATGTTAAAGATCTTGCAAAAACAAGTCACATTGCAATATGTGTCCATTAACAGTATCCTACCTATTCTGAGATAACCCCTCTTGTATGAGCTGCATCAGCTCCTCAGGTTTCTATAACTACAAACCTGTTTGATCTCTCCTGATAGGCTACGAGCGCTGGTTACTATAGCTACAGACATGTTGTCCTCAGCAGCTCCTCACTGCAGGTCAGTAAAAGCCAGTAAATGTAGTAAACATGAATTCAAAAATTAAACCAAGAAAACAGGTCTGTGGTAAGATGAATCGATGTATTGAGACAACCTCTTTAAGCAGGGGCGTAACTACCGGGGTAGCAGGGGTAGCAGTTGCTACGGGGCCCCTGCGCTTAGGGGGGACCCGGGGCAGCTGCTACCGCGTCCCCTACCCCTCTAATGCCGCTCCTGGGCCCGCCGGCAGTGAACATTAACAGTTCACTGCGGCGGGCGGGGAGCTGCAGGGCCCGGTGCATACTCCCTCTGAACGCCCGGGCCCCCGGCCCGAGCGTTCAGAGGCAGCGCTGGCTGGAGCTAGCAGTACAGAGCGCCGATCGCTTCGCTCTTCTACCCCCTCCCGGCCTCTGTGGTCCACGTGGGCGCGGGGGTGACATCACATCACCGCGCCGCCCGCGCTGAGCGCAGAGGCTGCAGGGAAAGAGCAGCAGACAGGAGCGAGCCGGCGCATCGGGGGAGCGTGGACCGAGGTGGAGTAAGTGATTTCTTATTTTAAAACCTACCCCATATCCTGCCTATACCGCTCCCCCATATGCCTGCCTATACCCCCCATATGCCTGACTATACCCCCCATCTGCCTGCCTTTATGCCCCCATATGCCTGCCTATACCCCAAATTTCCGCCCCCCATATGCCTGCCCCCTATATCCCCCCCATATGCCTTGCCTATACCCCCCCATTTTGCCTGCCTATAACCCCCATATGCCTGCCATACCCCCCCATACCCTGCCTTTTACCCCCCATATTGCCTGCCTATACCCCCCATATGCCTGCCTATACCCCCATATGCCTCCCCTTTATACCCCATATCCCTGCCTATACCCCCTCATATGCCTGCCTATACACCCCATATGCCTGCAATACACCCCCCATATGCCTGCCTATACAGCCCCCATATGTCTGCCGTATACCCCCACATGCCTGCCGTATACCCCCACAAGCCTGCCTGTATACACCCACAAACCTTCCTGTCTACTTATATGGTGCCCCTTTAGCTACTTAAACCCTACCATATTGCCCCTATAGCCCCCCCTAACCCTGTCTACCTGTATGGCTCCCTAGGCTACCTACACCATTCCTGCCTATATGGTCACTATTGGCTACCTAACCCTTGCCTTTTTGGGGCCCCAGATATCCTATCTAAACCCCGCCTGCCTAAAAGGAACCCATATACCCAGGGGGGCAGGTGCTGGAAAAGTCAGGATTCTAAGATTTTTTGTGTAAATCTATTTCAACTAGGCATGATGGAGGTAATATAAGGGCTGCAGAGCGGTAAAACTGGTGGCTACCCCTTTAGTCACAGATGGACCCCCCGACGTAATAATAGTCTGCAAGGCTGTGAAAACTGGTTCTACCACTATATGGTCACTGTATGGGGTTAAAATACAGTCTGCAGACCCGTGTACACTGGTGTCTACCCTATATGGTCACTGTATGGAGGTTAAAAATACAGTCTGCAGGGCCTGTGTAAAACTGGTTATACCTCTTATGGTCACTATATTATTATATATTATTATTATTATTAGACCGTATTGGTGTTTGTAGACAGATCAGTAAGAGGGTAGGGTATTATTCAGTCCCTCTGTGGTGGTATTTTGTGGTCATGTTCTGGTGGTTAATCAGGCCTTTTGTAATACCCTTATTGGTAATGCTGGTCTTAGTTAGTGGGATTTGTTTGGTAGCAGTATGATGGTGAGATGTATGGTGAGGTATTTGCCCCTTGTATTATCTACATTATCTAACAGCATGTCCTGGTACATGGTCGTGGTCAGGGAGGTGGACGAGGGGGGGGGGGCCCATCCAAAAGTTTGCTTTGGGGCCCTGGCTTCTCAAGTTATGCCCCTGCCTTTAAGTCCTTAGTCATGTTTCAAAGTTTTTTAATGAGGGAGATTTAACTGGAAGAGAAGCAACCTCCCACAGGTGGCATTAGAGAGACAACTTCCTTCCAGATGAGAGCTTATTTTCATATGTCACTTTTTTATAGTGACATATCAGATTTGGCTCACATTTGGTTGAAGCTGGGTAAAACTCTTCACAACTTGTTAACAGACTTTGTTGGAGGTGTATGTTGGAAGAATCTCCTAATATAGACTTCCAGTAGAAAGCTGTAACATATGCCATTGTGCAGACATGCAGTTGAATGTGTTGATAATAGACTTTCAATGAAAAAAGATCTATACCACATAGTATAGGCGACATGTATGAACGGACTTTTCGCCTGTTTTCAGGTGTATACTGCGCCTCACTGTGCCGACTCTGCTGTTGGCTCTATTGAGAGGTAAAGATAGCGTAGGACCACCCGCCTTGAGATCACGTTGTAAGCTGTGGGTGGCTTAAACATTTTTTGATCAAAACGTGGGAACTAAGAATCTCAAAGTTTTTCTCATGTATGATAGATAGCATAAATGCTTCTTTAGGGATTTCCATGTATTGTATGACTCTGCTGTTGGACGCAGTAATGCGATGTTAGGCGCAAGCTTCGCCACTCTGGAATGTGCCTAAAATGAAGGGGCGTTCTGGGGCGGGACGTAACAGATTCGAAAACTCCGATGCATATATGAATGCGGGTCGGCAAAGTGAGGCGCATTACAGCTCCGACAGGAAGACATAGTTGAATGTGGTCTACCTGAGCCGGAGGAGGCAAAGTGGAACTAGAACTTATTTTAATGGGGCAAAATGTGCTCTAGGTCTACAGTTACAGCAGTACAATAATAAAAATGATTTGTCAATAAAATTAATTAATTAATAAACATAAATATCCAAATTGTATAAAAAAGATTTCAGTGTATTGAAAAAGTTGATCCTTTAAAATTAATGGAAATATATATAATATCTCCAAAGAAAGAAATATCAGCTTTAAAATGTCTTAAAAATTTAGAGAAACATAAGCTCATTTTACATTAAATAAGGCACTGATGATGTTGTACTGATGTTAATTTTTTTCATTTTTAATACCAACAATTTGCGATGTATTTTTGCTGCTTTCACCTTTTATTCGATTTAGTATATACAGCAAGAGCCAGCACAGCACAGGTATTGCTGGGACCTGTGGTCCTCCAAGCAGGGATTTCTATTCACTGACATCCTTAAAGGGTTGTTCGTCAATGATTTGGTTTTAATTAAAAGGTTTTAAAAAAACCAAACAGCTTTGCAATATATGTTCATTACAAATGTCCTACCTGATTTGAGTAGCCCTGTTGTAGTACTTCATCAGTTTTCAAGTTTCTATAGCAGCCGA
This sequence comes from Phyllomedusa bahiana, assembly GCA_025379985.1. Taxonomy (NCBI): domain Eukaryota; kingdom Metazoa; phylum Chordata; class Amphibia; order Anura; family Hylidae; genus Phyllomedusa; species Phyllomedusa bahiana. The sequence continues at coordinate 91,173 of JAODAL010007735.1, read as the reverse complement.
CCCGTTTTATCCTTATCCTTATGGCTGTCAGGTTTTTGATGATCAAACACCTTTGAGCAGGTCGGAGCAGAGAGCCCCCCTGGCACAGTTGCTTCTGAGTGGAGGGAGGGGAGGGCTCTGGTCTGTGTCCTGCTGCCCCGGATTAACCCGTTTTGTCCCTGCTTCCTTTTCTCTTACACAGTGTGTGACAGAGTGACCCCGTGTGTTACATAATCATGATTTTTCTTTGGAACTGTGACTATACAATACTATACAGATCAGGCATGTGAATATTTTATGCTCTCCTGTATTAGTGGGGGAATCCTGATATAGAAAACACTTCCCTTGTTGTTGCTGGAGATGTGGAGATTGTAACTAAGCAGGATATGGGAACACATGTCCCCCCTTGTTTTTTTATTACACACCCTTCCACCCCTCTTACACTCAAGATCAGCCCTCTCCTAAACAGACCTGGCAAACACAAGGTGAACTCGGCAGCAAACCCCTCCCCCCCCCCCCTTATAAAGTTAGTAGTGCCCGTGTGCTGATGGGGGGGGGAAGAGGGAGCAGAAGGACAGACAAGAAGCCCCCCCTCATTCAACTTTTCCACTCCTGACAGGTAAAGCTCGTAATGAGACAACTCCCTTTTAAGATTTTCTCTGATTTCCAGCCCTGTCTAAAACTTAATAATGTTGGGAATTTTTTGTGCCTAATTGAATGCCCTCACACACAGGCGAGGCGCGGGGGTACCTTACACCGCTTTTATGAGTGCAACCTCGGGGGGCGGGCCAACATCAGGCGCGTTTTATGGGAAAAAAAGGTGAAAAACGGACACCTCACGCACCGATCTTTTACATGTTTCCCAATTTTACTTTCTGTTTCCCCTTTGTGTGACTGGGGCCCCATAAAAGGGGTTTGAATACAAGCTGGGTTTTTCCTGGATTTTAAAAAGGTTAAAACAAAGTTTAACCCTTACATATAAAACCTAATCCAGAAAATATCTCAACTTTTAATTTCTTTTTAATGACTTTTCTTGAGACTGTGAATAGCTAAATTTTGGGAACCCATGAAAAATTCATATCAAGTTAAACTTTGCTACATCTGTATGCAGTGTGGGATCTGAAAGTTTATTTTGAACAGAACCCTTATAAACGCGTCGTCCAAAGCTGTTATCATTCAGCAAAGCTATCCCATATCAAATAAGTGTGAATGTAGTCCTAACTGGATGCCCCTGTCCATATGCCCTATTACAACATCATGACAAGTTGCCTGCTCAGGATCCCCTCTATTAGTCAGAGCAGGGGCCACTCCAAAGACTGGCTTTTGATAAAGAAGTCCATTTATTGCATGGTTGCCCATTCATTAGTCACCCTACACATAGGTGTAACTTTAGGGGGGGTACAGAGGGGACTGCCCCCCCCCCCCCCCAATTTTTTTTTTTGGGGGGGGGACATCCCCCACTTTTTTGCCACTTTAATAAAAAAGAATCCTTAAAGCATGAGAATACATTTTGTGGGCGAGAACAGAGCCCCAGAGGGGGAAATGTTAATCCTTTGCCTATATTTCTGTGCTCTTGGGGGGAAAGATAGGGGGCAGCCACAATGTCAGTGCAGAGTGAGGCGGCGTGTTGGAAAGGGGGGAGTCGCGGGGTGCTTTTACCAATTCAGAATGCTGCCACAGTCCAGCACACCCTTTTTTTGGGGCGTATTTTCCCCATACTGGATAGCACTTTCCCCTATCTCACCCTCACAAGAAGCTCTTGCCGAATGAAAAATGCACCAGACCCAACAAAAGGTAAGGAGGTAGAAGGGTGCAGGCGTTGCTGTGCATGTGAGTGGGTATGTTTTATATGTGAGATGTTTTACTGTACAGCCCTGCTCTAAAACGTCACTCCTTTTTCCCGGGACTTAAAGTGAAAAGGGGCCGGGCTCAAAAGCTTTTAGAAGTGCGGGGACTGGCCCGGATACTTAAAACAGCCGGCATATTGCAGAGCCCAGTACACCCTGCTTACGCCTTGTAACATACCTTTAAGGGGACATTCATCAGAAGTATGAATTTTGATTCGGGGTTTGGGTTCGTGCTGGTTGCCTCAAACTGGCATCCAATCCGTCAGGAAAATGTTTTTTACTTTTTACCCCAGTGTAAACAGTGTTTTTTAAGATGGGTTTTCCCCCCCCGGGGGGCCCCCCCCCCCTTTTCCCCCCCCCCCCCCCCCCCCACCCCCCCAAAAAAAACCCCCCCCCCCCCCCCCCGCCCCCCTTTCCCCCCCCTCCCCCCCTTTCTCCCCTTTAAAAAAAAAAAATAAACCAAAAAAAAAAAAAAAAAAAACCCCCCCCTTTTTTTTTTCCCCCAAAAAGGGGAAAACCCAAAACCCCTGCCGGGGGCCCCCCTTTGGTTGGGGGGGGAAAAGGGGTTTGGGAAAAAAAACCCCCCCCAAAAAAAAATTTTGGGGGAAAATTTTTTTTAAAAATTTAAAATTTCCCCCTTTAAAAAAGGGGTTCCCCCCCTTTTTTCCCAAAAAAAATTTTTTTTTTTCCCCCCCCCCCCCAAAAAAGGGGAAAAAAAATTTTTGGGAATTTGGAAAAATTTTAACCCCCCCTTTTTCCCCCAAAAAAGGGGGGGGCCCCCCTTTTGGGGGAAAAAAATTTGGCCCCCCGGAAAAAAAAGGGGTTTTTAAAAAAAACCCTTTTAGGGGGGTTTAAAAAAAGGGGGGGGAAAAAAAAAGGGGGGTTTAAAATTTTGGGGGTAACACCCGGGGGGGCCCCTGGTTTTTAAAAAAAAATTTTTTAAAAAAAAAAAAAAGGGGGGGAAAGGGCCGGGGGGAAAAAAATTTTCCCCCCCGGGGGGGGGGGAAAAAAACCCGGGGGGGGGGGCCCCCCCAAAAAAGGGGGGGGAAAAAAAGGGGGGGGTTTTTTTTTGGGGGGTTTGGGGAAAAGGCACCCAAAAAAAAAGGGAAAAAAAAGGGGGCCTTGGAACCCCCCCAAAAGGGGGGCGGGCCCAAAAAAAAACCCCCCCGGGGGGCCCAAAGCAAAGGGTTTTTCCAGGGGGGGGGCCCGGGGGAAAGGGAAAAACCCTTTTTTTGGGGGGAAAAATTTGGGGTTCAGGGGGGAAAAAATGGGGGGGGGGGTTTTTTAACCCCGGGGGGGGGGGAAAAAACCCCAAGGGTTGGGGGGAAAAAGGGGGGGGAAAAGGGGATAAAAAAAAAAGGGAAAAAAGGGGGGAAATTTTGGGAAAAAAAGGGGGGGTTGGGGGAAAAAGGGGGGGGGGGAAATGGGGGGAAAGGGGGGGGAATTTTGGGGTTTTCCCCGGGTTTTGGGGGGAAAAAACCCGGGGGGGGAAAAATTTTTAAAAGGGGGAAAAAACCCTTTTTGGGGTTTTTGGGGGAAAAAAATTTTTTTTTAAAAAAAAAATTTTTTGGGGGGGGGGGGGGAAAAAAAGGGGTTGGGGGGCCCGGGGGGCCCAAAAAATTTTTTAAAGGGGGTTTTTGGGGGGAAGGGGGAAAAAAAGGGGGGGGGGGGGAAAAAAAAAAATTTTTTGGGGGCAAAAAAGGGGGGGGGAAAGGGGCCCCCCCGGGGGAAAAAAAAAAAAAGGGGGGGGGGGGGGGCCCCGGGCGGGGTTTCCCCCCCCCCCTTTTTGGGGGGGCCCCAAAAAAAACCCAAAAAATTTGGGGGCCCAAAACCCCTTTTTTAAAAAAAAACCCCCCCCAAAAACCCCAAAAAAACCCCGGGGGAAAAAAACCCCCCGGGGAAAAAAAAAAAGGGGGGCCCAAAAAGGGGGGGGCAAACCCCCCCCGGGGGGCCCCAAAAAATTTTTGGGGCCCGGGGGCCCCCCGGGGGCCCAAGGGGGGGGGGGGGGGGGGTTTGGGGGGGGGCCCTTTAACCCCCAATTTTTTGGGGGCCCGGGGAAAACCCCCCCCGGCGGGGGGCCCCCCCCCGGGGCCCGCCCCCAAAAACCCCCCTTCCCCCCAAAAATTAAAAAAATTTGGGCCCCCCCCCCCCCCCCCGGGAAATTTCCCGGGGGGGGGGAAAAAAAAAAACCCCTTTTTTGGGGGGGCCCTTTAAAAGGCAAAATTTAAAAAAACCCCGGGGGGGGGGTTTTTTGGGGTTAAAAACCCCCCGGGGGGCCCCCCCCCTTTTCCCCCCACCCCCCGGGGGGCCCCCTTTTTTTTTTTCCTAAAAAAGGGGGGGGCCCCCCCCCGGGGTTTTCGGGGGGGGGGCCCCCCCCCTTTTGGGGTTTTCCCGGGGGTTTTGGGAAAAGGGGGGGGGGGGTTTTTTTTGGGGGGGGGGGGGGAAAAAAAAAAAAAAGGGGGGGGGGGAAAAACCCGAAAAAACCCCCCCTTTTTTTTTTCCCTTTAAAAATTTTGGGAAGGGGCCCCTTTCCCAGGGGGGGTTTGATTTTTCCCCAATTTTCCAACAAACCCCTTTTTTGGGGAAAAAAAAAATTTTTTTTTGGGGGAAAAACCCTTTGGGGGGTTTTTTTTTGGGGGGGTTTTTTTTTTTTTTTGGGTGTTATTTTTTTAAAAAAAAAAAAAAATTTTTAAAAAAAAAATTTTTTTTTTTTAAAAAGGGGCCGGGGGGAAAAAAAAATTTTTTTTTTTGGGGGGGCCCAAAAAAAAAGGTTTTTTTTCCTTTTTTTTTCCCCCCCTCCAAAAGGGCCCCCAAAAGGGGAAAAAGGGGGGTTTTGGGGGGGGGTTTTGAAAAAAAAAAGGGGGGGGGTTTTTCCCCCCGGCCCCCCCCAAAAAACCCCGGGGGAAAAAAGAAAGAAAAATTTTTGGGGGAGAATAAAACCCAAAAATTTTTTTTAAAAAAGGGGGGTTTTTTTTAAAACCCTTAAAAAAAATTTTTAAAAAAGGGGGGAAAAAAAAATTGTTTTTTTAAAAACCCCCAAAACCCCAAAATTTTTTAAAAAAAACCCCAAAAAAAAAATTTTTTTTTTTAAAAAACCCTTTTAAAATTTTGGAAAAAAAAAATTTTTTTTTTTAAAAAACAGAAAAAAAAAAAAAAAAAAACCCAAAAAATTGTTGGGGGGGGGGGGATTAAAAATTTTTTCCCCCTTGGGGGGGCCCGGGGGGTTTTTAATTTCCCAAAACGGGAAAAAAAAAAAACCCTTTTTTTAAAAACCCTTTTTTTTAAAATTTAAAGGGGAATTTTAAAAAAAAAAAAATTTTTTGGGAACCTGTAGTATTATGGCTATGTTTAACGTAGCATAGTGAGCTACACTGTTTTAGTAACTCTAAAGGGGTTATGTATCTCATTTGGGAAAGGAACCATGTCAGTGTGTGAGGATTTAATATCCAATAGAGGGAACTGGAGATTTCAGCCTTTTGAGTTAGTTACTCTAATTCACTCTTAGGTGATTTATGGAATGAGCAAAACATAGTGAACTCACGGGTTTTTGTTCAATCTCAGCCAGTTTTCTGTTCAATTCCTGCCTGGAGGTGGCTTCAGGTAGCCACAGGGCCGTTCCTAAGTGTGGGCAGGCGGGCGACTGCCTGGGGTGCCAAGTGCAGTGAAAAGTGTGGGTGGGGAGCTGTTAGTGGTCCCGACCCCCGCCCACCTCCAGAAACAGTCCTGGGACAATACAGGTTTGGGGAAACCTTTATTGTGTTGGTAGGAGTTGAAGGACCTGAAAATTTATATGTCTGATATCACCTCAGGTCTTTCAACTTCTATCAACTTCCCAGGAGAGGAGCCAAATTGTAAGAGAGAGGGATGGGGTAGGGAATAGAGCAATGATACTGACACACACACTCTCACTCTCATATCTCAGAGGATGACTGATGTGGGATTCTTGACAAGTCCCAGGATGACACACTTGCTATTCTTTGAGATCAAACCTGTAGATGCCATAAAATGTGTAATTTTATATATATCTTATGGTTTTGGATTTTAAACCGCAGACTTTAAGATATCGATATATAAATACACACATTAATGTAGCATGCTGGGACTTGTGGTTTCATATTAGATGCCTCAGTCAGCTTATAAGGAACTATAAGTCCCAGCATGTAGATTCTACACCTATCGACTAATCAGATTAGCGCATGTATGTAACACATATGTTATCCACACGCCACTGTGATAGGGTTGCAGCGTGGGGTATGAAGAGTTCTTTAGGATTCTGAGGGAACTGGGGGGGATTTACAGTGAGTTGGGCACTTGTAATTATCCTCTTCACAGCACATATCAAAGTTAACAGGTTCCACTGTAGGGCAGTTTAACAGGCTTTATTCAAGTCCATTCTCCATACAGTAACTTCAGTAAACATCAATGATATCAGCAATGCAAATGGCTCCTGGCATACACACAGTTTAACTGCTTACAGGGGGGTAATAAGCTCACAGATACCTGAGGGTTCACCAGTCATTTTCGTCACTCCCGACTGTGATTGCTGGCTGTTTCTTCACTGTCTGGTGTGCAATTTGGGTGCAGCAAACACAGGACTCCGTTTTTTACTGGTCTCTCACTTCTTCCGTGTCCTTTACTCTGTCCCCATAGTACCTAAACTACCCAAGAATCCACTCCTCCAACAGTTTTTCCAGCAACTTCTGTCTCCTCCCTTTTTCTAGCATGCACAACACTAGGCTTGACTGTTCTAGTCCTCTGCTGTACAACCAAGCATGCTGTGTGCTGGTACTTCTGGCGCCCTCTAATGGCCAAGGAGAAGTAACTAATTTACACTTGATAAGAACAGTGACAGTAGAGCTTACCCCGGGTCACACATAGGCGGAGGATTTTTATATACATACATAGATACCTGTACTAATCTGATTAGTCTATGAGTGTAGAATTTACAATGTGACGCTTTGCTCTTTTGGTCACAGCCGGACTCTCTGACACTCCTTTAGCAGCGTTGCATGCTATACACTTCAGCCGGCAGACTCTCTTGCTACAGATATGACTAGAATGAAGCCAATCCAGGCTGAGATGCTGCACGTATACGATTGTTTACTTAAAACATTTTCCTGTTTTTACTTTTATACAAATTAAACGTAAAAAAAAGCCCATAGAACGATCTTATTCATTATCTGGGCACTGCCTGTATTATTAAAGGAAAAACAAACTAAAGTGAAAAAAATTACATAAAAATAACATCACTAAAAAAAGGCGAAAATATTAGTAAAATAGCCAAGGAAATGAAAATGTGCATGATCCGGAAAAGGGGGTGGAGTCCGGTCAGGAAGTGGTCATTGCTGATGGGGGGTTTATCTCCCTGCCCTGAATCTATTTTAGTCTACCCAAGGAATGGCTCTGGGTAGCCACCTCACCAGCGGGAACAGGGTAGGGGTAACCCAGTTCTAGACATAGGTTCCTGAGATGGGACTGCCTTACATAAGACATTTATGTTATATCCTATTGGATGGACCATAAACGTTTAAGATGGCAATAAATCATTTAATACATTTTGCAAATCTACTAGAAGCATAAAACACAATTATCTATTAATAATGCCTTTACTTTCATCCAATACATTACATAAAGTCCCTTCTCTTAGTTTACAATACTATGCAATATGATTGCTTTGATATTGGGTTAGGCCTCATGCCATTTTAGTCATTGTAGTGGTTTAGTATGCTGATGATACATTTATGTTTTTTTTTTTAAGTATCAGTGTGCCAATCTTACATTACAGCTTTGAAATTCAGAAGCAGTGATTGAACAGGGTTAACATCTGGCTGGGATCAAAAATTGTGTTTATGTACAGAAAATCAAGTATTCTGGATTACAGTCAAAAGTAAATGGGTGGGGACATATTTTACCGAGAAGAATAAAAAATATTGCACATAATACAGGAGCCAAAAGCCTGTGGTTAGATACACGTCTTCCAAAGCAAATTTCTTGGCTTGAAAGTGGGCAAAGCAATTGGAAAAAAAATTGGATAGGTTCTAGGCTATTGAAGCAGTTCAAGGAGATTTATAAAGCTTAAGTTGTAGGTATTGTAATTTTCTCTTATAGCCGTCATCGATCAAGCAGGAAAGAGACACTTGTGTGGTTAGAAAAAGATTCTGTTTCTTAAAGAAATGGTAAGTGGAAAATAATATGAATACTCCGATTTGTAGGATTTTACACAATGCTTTTTTGTTAGGTTTTCCTAATGATCTGATCACAGGGTGCTTTCAGACAATTCTTACAGAAATGATTGGGCTGTCCATGTAATTGATAAATGTGATAAGCCCTCTAAAGTGAGAGATGTGTTTTCTAGCTGCTTCCAATCTTGCTAATAAATGAGGGTCCTGAACAGAATAAGCTAGTAATGCAGAATAAACTAAAGAGGATTTATTAATCATAGCAGCAAATATTGTTATAAGTACTATTACTGCTAAAACATCTACTTCTTATAATTACATCAATATATTTTATGTTTGTGTTCTGTAAAAACACTCCCCGGGCCTTTATTAGGTCACCGTCCAACTGCCGTTAACACTTAATTTCTAATCAGCCAATCACGGGCGGCAACTCAGTGCATTTAGGCATGTAGACAGGCAAGACAATCCCTGCATTCAACCGAGCATCAGTAGGGGGAAGAAAGGCGATTGAGTCCCTTTGAAGGGGGCATGGTTTTTGGGTGCCAGAAGGGGCGGGGTTGATATTTCAGAAATGCGATCTCCTGGGATTTTCAGCAAAACCCATCCTAGGGTTTACAGAGAATGGTCCAAAAAAGAAAAAAAATCCATAGCGGCAGCCCTGTGGGGGGAAAAATGCCTTGTTGATGCCAAAGGGGTCAAAGGAGAATGGGGCAGACTGTTCGAGTGATGAAAGGCAACAGTGACTCAAATAGCCACCCTTTACAACCAAGGTAGGCAGAAGAGCATCTCAAAAAGCACAGTAGGGCGAACTTTGAGGCAGAGGGCTACAGCAAAGAAGACCACCCGGGGGTGCACTCCTTTCAGCTAAAAACAGAAACTGAGGCTCCAATTTGCCCCAAAATCAAATTGGACAGTAGAAGATTGGAAAAACGTTGCCGGTCTGGATCCGATTTTTGTTGCGAATTCGGATGGGGAGGGTCGAATTTGGGGTCAACAAAATGAAACAGGAACCCTCCTGCCGTATCAACGGTTCAGGGGGTGGTGGGGGTGTCATGGTGTGGGGAAAATTTTCTTTGGGCCCCTTTGGGCCCCCTTGGGACCATTGAGCATCTTGCAAAAACCCTTTTGGAATCTATCCAGAAAAATGAGCCGTTCTGAAGGCAAAAGGGGGTCCAACCCCTTACTAGCATGGTGTACCCAATAAAAAGGCCGGGGGGAGTGTATATCCTGCTGTGCTCATTTTTCCCCATATGTGATATTTCCATGACTTTACAAAAGGGATTGCTGTTCCCGGGGGATCAAACATTGGGGTGGACATGCTGGTACTTTAGTTTCACGCAGCACAGTCACTATGAAAAAATCAAAGGCCCGCATGCCACCCCCACTTAAAAACAAAACAATCGTATGGGTAAATTTGAAGATGTTGAAGAGTGTTGTCCACCTCATAAGAAAATGAAAGCAGCAGCTCCTGGGCCCCCAGTAATATAAAAAAAAACTTACAAGTACCTTTCTCCAGTCGTCGGTTTCAATGCTGGCTCTCCCTGGTCTTCTATTGACATTCCATCACTTTCAAACGGTGATGTGAATTATTGGTACATGATAGGTGCAGCCTATTAGTAGCTGCAGCAGTGACATCCCCATTCAAAAGTGACGCAATGTAGAGTGAAGACTGAGAAGAGCCAGCTCTGGAACTGGGGACTGAAAGAAAGTGCATGTAAGTTTTTGATTTTACTTAGGACTCGGAAGCTGCTGCTTTAATTTTCATATGTGGTTTACAAACCCTTTAATGTGTCTTGTGGCATGCTGGCACTTGTAATTCCATGGAAGCTGGCTGTACACAGCTGCTGCTATGGAACTACAAGTACCCATTTGATTAGTACATGTGTGGCAGAGCTATGAACGTCTGGGTTCTGATGGGCTCCTAGTTAGGAAGGAAGACTTTTATAGTGGGGAGGAGGGTAGCTAAACACATATATCACTCTCCACACAAGCTCCCTTTCGTAACTACAAGACGGTCAAAACCCAGAATGTTGGAACTCAGAGACTTCCTGTACTGTGACTTTGCTGTTTATTACTCCTGTATGTTTATTATTCCCTACATGTACTGTCATATTAGTGTATGTTATCCAAGTATTGAGCCATCAATGTGATGATGTGAAGATCATTATGGTTATGATCCCTGAACTGTGACATCATTGTGTTTATTATCTCTGCATTGTGACATCATTTACTGTATCTATTATCTCTGTAGAATGATATTACTATAAATATTTCCCCTGTGTATTAACATTAACTCATATGTTTATTGATACATTAGAGGATACCAGTACAATAATGTATATGCAACGATAAGGAACCCTTTCATAGCTCTTGTAGAGGAATCCTGAATTTCATGTCAACATGCCAAAAATGCTGAGTATAGTAGTACTGGAGAAAACATTAAGGAGCAAAATTATAGAAAATCAAAACAGAGCCTCCCTCTTGGTATTTGCTCCTTCTTAGACACTCTACTCTCCTATAAGTCTCCCATTTTTGCAGCCACAGTATACACATATCCTTTGTTCCATTTCTCAGCCAGCTGAGTTTAGTAGTGATGTGTTACCTAGGGCCACATGTATGAACCTGTTTAGGTCTAAAACTCACTTTTTTGCCCATAGGTGACTATGGGCAAAAGATTGAGTTTTATACCTAAACAGTTTCATGCATGTGGCCTATAGTGTTTGCAGAATTGTGGGTCTGTGTGTGGCAGCCAACCACCCCTTTTCAAAAAATTGACTTTAGTAGTTAGAATTAGCCTCTAAATCTGTTTCATGTCCAAACTCTATGAAATAGATGTTCCTAGACACAGAGCAGGATTTTATTACGGATGATGACAAAAGGATGGTCAATAATTGAACAGGATGTATTAAATATGTAAATAATGTAATAAATACAATTTTCATGTATCATACTATAATGAAACGTGTTACTTGTCTATGTACTTGGCTCATTTACACACAAAAATGTAACATTACTAGCATTGTATCACTACAATTGGGTTGCTTAGTTGAAATGAGCGAGCAGTAAAATGTTCTAGTTCGATTAGAACCTCGAACTTTTGTGAGTTTGGTTCGAGGTTCTATTAGAACTCCATTAAAGTCAATGGGAGAAGATGTTATGGTTAATTTTTATACCTATATAGGTGAGGAAAAGCTGGAATTACCATCCATAACAGTAAACTGAATACATGGAAGAATTTAGTGACGAAAATTTGGCTCTAAGAGTGACAGAAAAAAGCTGAGAGGCTAAAATACTTCATGCCTTTCTCAATGGCTGAATGAAAAGATGAGGACAGCTTGCAAGCAAGGGCATAGCTATAGCAGGTGCAGCGGTATCAGCTGCTACGGGGCCCTGCATCCTGAGGGGGCCCAAAAGCCTCTTTGACACATAGGAAATTTGGAGACGGTGTGTTATTCAATTACTAAACCACTAAAACTGCAAAAACTAATCTTTTGGGCACTGAGTATGATTTAGCAAATCCAAGCACTCTGTGTAACATATATCCATGTATATGAGAGTTAGGCATTATGTAAACCAGCAAATGTCGCCAAAAAACAGCTTATGGGAGTGGGAAATATGCAGCCAGCAAAACCCAACTCCCTAACAATTGATGTCTAAGGATAGGAAAAAGCTAACAAACTACTAGCAGGCTGTACAGTACAGAGAGTGAACTGAAAATGGCATTCACAAGACAATACAGTGAAATGTATATAACATGGTCATGTGATTTTAGCAGCCAATAAGAGTACTTCGCCTCAACGATGACATTTTTGACACTTCTCTGTGCTCTGCACTAATTGAAAGGCCACCAAGGTGCAGAAAGGTGATTGGATGGCCGCCAAAAGTGCAGAAAGCCACTGAAAATGGCGTGTCGAACTAGAACTAGAACTTTACTCGAACGAACAGTAAAATGTTTGGTTCGGTTGGAGTTCTAAAAATTCGAGAAGTTCTACTAGAACTTAACTTTTTTTGGAACAGTTCGGTCAACACTATTGCTTAGTCATAAGCAAAGCTTATAGGCTCTAACGCAAAGTCTTTTCACTATCATGTAACATTTATATTAAATTGGTGCCTTCCTTTGTGGCAGAAGGGCCCCAGAGCTCCCAGGCAACAGGATCCAGTCATGTCTGCCATAGTGCACGGTTTTAGCTAAACTGGAAGCCATGGACACATAGATTTTTGCATAGAAGATCGTCCTAGGTAACAAAGGTAACATTACACTCGATGCAGTTGTACATCTGTAAAAATGGTTGAAGAAAGCATCAAAACAGGAAACTAGATATCATTTTAAGGACCCTTGGGCCGCAATTGTCAAAAAGGAATTTGACAAGGGCCTTACATTTTTTTTTGGGTCCAATTAAGCCTTCAACGTGAGTTCAGACCTGCAAAGCTGTCTCATGCAAATAACAAAGCCAACATAATTAACATTTATTTTTCTGTTTTACTGTCAATGTCAAGGAAGTTAATCACAGCACTGAACTATATGTGAACCATGTACTATCGCAGAAATCTTATTATTTTATTTGCAAATCCCTTAACCTTTTCAGTAAATACAATATTTAATCAATGTGTGTACACCAGGGAAAAGCAAGGAAATTAACATAATATAGCCATTTTACTTGCTATGAGATCTCTTTTTCTTGTGGTGTTGGATGACAAATTGTCAGTTTTATTTTCAAGCAAGCTAACTACTTACACAATTATTCTATTCAAACCATAATTCAAAACCACACAATGAAAAAATAGGATGAAGATATTTTACTCATGAAATGTGATAACTGACAAGGTTATGGGAAATAATTTCATTATGAGAAGTATATCAAAGTTTTTGGACATTAACAGCATTGCAGCACAATTGTTAAATATGTTTTTTGAATGTAAATTATTACAAAGATGATTAAAAGAAAGTGTATTTCAAAACTGACAGGATTATAAAGAGCAGAAGTGTCAGAACTATCAGGACGACTATACTATCCGGTATGTTGGCAGCATAGATGAAAGTGGGGGATGCTGAGCTAATGGATATGTAAATTTATATATTCTGATTTCGTATTTCCATGTAGAAAACTATCATAGAACTATCAAGTTTATATATAATATGTAAATCACTCTGAGTGGGCAGGAACAGAAAGACTCCCATGCTTTTGATCCTGAGAGCTTTTCACATACAAGTATTGAATTAAATCATAAAAACTATGTGCGACATGTGTAAACGGGGATGCACCATTTTTTTGCCGTATCCTGCACCAAAAAACTGTTGTAGCCCTGTTCTATAGATGTATGAATCATTGTAAGCCAAAACTTTTGCTAAGCACAGCACTTTTGAATTCACCAAAGATATGCTATGCTATGTTGTTCAATGCATACCACATGCCAGTTTTATGAACCCACATACAACAGGTTCAAACTGCTGCATTCTACACCCCTCTATATCAATTTAGAACTTGTGTGTCAGCGCTAAGTTTCATACATGTTGCCTTATATGTCCCAAAGCTCAGCACTATATTTCTTTTAATCTATCTTTTCAGATTAAAGTTGCAGCCCTCCAGTATAGCGTGTTACAGGTACTACCGTGACCCACACGTCGGGTCACGGGTGCACCGTGCCTCTGTTGCCCCTTCTGCTGGGATTGCGACTAGCACCGCGACCTGCACATTGGGTTGCAATCGCACTTGCAGCCTGGGTTCTAGCTGCAGCTACTCACCTTTCCTTGCTCCCTGCACTGTTGCTGCTGGCTGGCGCGCTCATCGGCTCTGTAAAATTTAAAGGGCCAGCGCACAGATAATTGGGTATTTGTCGGGCGCTGGTCCTATATACCCAGCTTTCCCCTGACCTCCCCCGCTGGATCTATAGTGTGTAGTGCCTATAGAGAAAGCTGTTCCTGTGTTCTGAGTTGCTCCTGTCTATTCCGTGTACCAGTTTCATTAGCCTCCGTCCCTCGACCCCAAACCTTGCCACATTCCCATACCTTCCTGCTTGTACCTGACTATAAGCATGCATAGCGATTTTGTACCATGTGCACCTTGGCCACCACCGCAGGCAAGGCACGGAGAGGGGTAGCGACCTGGGGGTCACCTGCCACAGTGAGACCATCCCACCTTGCGGCGGGCTCTGGTGAACACCAGTGGCAACTTAAACTACTCTCCCAAGTGCGACTTCTACCATCGCCCATGGTGGCCCAGTGGATCCACTATCTGAGGTAGTTATAGTTGGATCCACCATGGTGCCCCTGCCGAACCTCTCAGACATCACAACGGTGGTTGCTCAGCAGTCACAGCAGATTGCCCAGCAGTCGCAACATATTTACCAGTTGACAAACATGTTGCACCCACTCCTTGCAGCCCAGCAAACACTATCACCATCTGCTGCTGCTTCTCCACCGAAGTTTCCTGTGGCATCTGTCGTTCCCAAGCTGCATCTCATTTCGCCGTCCAAGTTTGACAGAGACCCTAAGGGTTTCATCACACAGTGCATCATGCACGTGGAACTTATGGTCAATCAGTTCCCTACAGGAAGGTGTCATTCGTGGTCAACCTTCTCTCTGGGAAAGCCCTGGAATAAACCACTCCCCTCTGGGACTGTGACGATCTGGTAATGACTGATCATTAGGCTTTCTTAGCGAAATTCTTCAGTGTATTTGAGGAACCTGCATGTGCGTCTTCTGCTGAAACTGCACTGCTGAACTTGTGTCAAGGGGATCACTCTGTTGGAGAAGAAGCTGTACAGTTCCACACTCTGGCCTCGGAATTGTACTGGAATGACGCAGCCCCGAGAGCTACATTCAAGATGGGCCTCTTCAGCGGAATAAAATATGTGCTCTGGAATGACGCAGCCCTGAAGAAGAGCCCATGCAAGTGGATAGGGCCCACCTGACCCAACATGAATGCTCCCGTCGATGTGAGGAGAATCTGTGCTTCTATTGTGCCAGTCCTGAGCATTTAAGCAGGAATTGCCCACAACGTCTGGGAAAGTCACACACCTAGGCTACCTTGGAGAGGGGTCCCGGTCCCTAGGTGTGAATAACCCATCTCCATGTCTGACTATGCTGGTGCAAATATCGACTGATGTCGACTGATGATCTTGTTTCAAGTTTCTGCCTTTCTGGACTCTGGATCAGGTGGGAATTTCATTGTTGTTTCCTTGGTGATGAGGTATCGTCTCCCTGTGGTGCGCCTAGACAACCTCTGACCATCTCTTGTACTACTTTCCCACAACTAGAAGCCTTGCTTCAAGCTGGCAGACCTGCTGCAACATTTGCCTATTCCAAATTGTCCTTGGACTCACGTTGCAATGGACTTTATCACAGATTTTACACCTTCCTCCAGTAATACTTTGGTTGGTCACAGACCATTTTTAAAAAATTTCTCACTTCATACCACTGCCTGGGTTGCCCTCTTCTCCACTCCTCGCCAGACTCTTCTTTCAGCTACAGGTAAAACTGGTCTCTCTTCAGCCTACCATCCTCAAACCCATGGTCAAGTTGAGAGAGTCAATCAGGTCCTGGGCAACTACTTGCGCCACTTCATCTCAGCACTGCAGGATGACTGGTCCAGCTTACTACTGTCAGGTGTAGGAATTGATTGAAAACATTAAATTCTGTTAATAACGTTTATGTCCAGTGATTATATCTAGAAACTGTCTATATACTGTTTGCATAAACCATTCTCTATCCCTATTACCCTTGACCAGCTTATTCAGATACTATAACGCTTGGAATGCATAGCTTATATGCAAGAAACACCTTCAGGATGTACCTGTTCTGAAAGATGCTGAAATATGTATGGACTCATAATGGCTCACAAAATATTAGCTATACAGCAAAGCAGACAAAGATGGCGCAGAACGTATTTTAAACCAACACCTAACCCCAAGATGCATTTCACTTGGACAAAACAACTCCATTTAAAGAAATGTGTTTTGCTGAGACTGTGCAATATTATGCAACGCATGCAGAAATGAAGGAGTGATGTATATCACCATATATGAATATGTATTTGATTTCCTTATAAACTTCCCTCCCCAAAAGCTAATTAACAAATGATCAAACAACACATACTCATGACAATGTATACGTATCACATACTATAAAAGTCTGTACTTCCTGAAAATAAATCAGAACTGCTTTCCAGACAAATTTGTGTGGACGGTACTTCCTGGGGCTCCAGCTATACAGCAAATATATATTAATTTGGAGGAGATAGCAATTAGCAAGAGTACAGATAAAAAAGGGTTAAAACTGTACTTTACACTACTATGGGCAGAGTTCTCCTAAAACTCCCTGGATACAGATTCTGCCAGCATCTCCCTATTCTACGTAGTCTATGGACAACACCCCCGCCCACCACTCCCTCTGCCATCATCTTCTGATGTCCCCGCTGTGGACGATCGGGTTCGGGATCTGTCGTCCATTTGGAGTGAGACAAGCCAGTCACTGCAATGGGTGTCGGCTCATATTAAGTCCCAAGCAGATAAAAGGAGAAGACCTCCCCCAACCACTGCTCCTGGATACAAGGCATGGCTGTCAGCCAAGCACATACAGTTGAAGATCCCCAGCTACAAGCCGGTCTCTCAGTTCCTGGAGCCATTTAAAATGTTGAAACATCTGAACTCAGTTACCTATAAACTCCGACTTCCCTCCACGATGTGTCTCCCAAACTCTTTCCATGTCTCCCTGCTGAAACCGATTGTACTTAATAGTTTTTCTCGAATAGTTGTCCCCCTTCTCCTGAAGCTACACCACCAACATCTATGCTGTGAAAGAGATTCTGGCCATGAAGGCGATCAGGGGGAGGCAACATTTTCTTATTGACTGGAAGGGGTTCAGGCCGGAAGAAAGGTCCTGGGAGCCAGAAGATAACATCTTGGACCATGAGTTATTGCAGAGGTTTCTCCAGGCTAGAAGGAGGGGGGAGGCCAAAGAGGGGGGAATACTGTCACAGGTGCTCCCACGACCCGCACATTGGGTCATGGACACATCCGTGCCTTTATAATTCCTTCTGCTGGGACTGCAAGTGGTGCCATGACCCTCATGTAGGGTTGCAGTTGCACACGCAGCCCAGGTCCCGCCTTCTATTACTCACCTCTCCTCGTTCCCTCTGCTGTCTTTGTAGGCAGGTGCACGCGTCCCCACTCCCTAGGTTCTGTGAAATTTAAAGGGCCAGTGTTCCAGTAATTGGGTATAACGCAGCCTTCCCCTGAACTCCCCACCAGATCCATAGTGCACAGTGTCTATAGAGAAAGCTGTTCCTGTCTCCTGAGTTGTTCCTGTCTATTCCGTGTACCAGTTCCACTATCCTCCATACCTCAACCATGAACCTTTCTGCCTACCCTGACCTTTCTGCCTGTCCCCGACTACGAGCCTGCTTAGCGATTTTGTACCGTATACACCTTGGCCGCCACCACAGGCAAGTGTCGCCAGAGGTAGTGAACTGGGGGTCGCCTGTCACAGCAAGACCAACCCGCCTTGCAACCTGCTCCATGGTGCAGCTTATATCATCATCTGCGGTGGCCCAGAAGATCTACTACCTGAGTTCATTAAAGGGTCATGTCCAAAAAATAATCCTTTATTACTTCATACCAAGTGCAACATTTTGGCTCTATCCAGAGCCTTTTTCAAGCAAACAAAAGTGGTATAGCATGATGTAAATAGCCGAAATCATTACTGTTCCATTGATGATTATATACAAATTCATAAAAAATGTATTAAACATGATAAATGCAGATAATTATAAAGTGAAATACATTGGTATTGCATACAACATAGTGAAAAGCTTAAGTACTGTACTTAAAGACCATTGCTTATTAAGATATGTTCATACAAAATTAAGAATGGGACCGGGATGAACTCCTATCTTCATAAAGTGTAATTAAGCGCCATAAATACAGAGGTATAATGTAATAATGTAATAATGTAAGAAGATCAGCGTCTTGAAAGCCATATTTCCCATGTCAATACACAATTAGAAGATCGTGATAGTTATGCACTGACATGTGGAATACAATTTCCAAGATGGTGATCTTCTTAGGGTGCTTTCACACACAGACACGTTTTGGTGCGTTTTTGATGTGTTCTTTGGATGCGTTTTTTGTGCAGCAATGTACAGCATTAATTGCTGTGCTTCTCTGCACAAAAAACGCATGTGTAAAAACGGATCTGAAAAACGCATCATAGACGCACTGTGTGAAAGCATCCTTAGGGTATGTTCACACAGAGTTTTTGGATCCGATTTTGGATCTGTGTTGGAGCCGAAAATCGGATCCAAAAATGCAGTAGTGATCGGATCCAAAATAGATCCAACATGTATCCGACATGCAGCTACATGTTTGGATGCGCGATGGATGCAGCAGGAGCGCACCCTATGCAGCAGGAGCGCACCCAGCCAGAGAGCGCCTCCATCGACTGTCCCAGCCAGAGAGCGCCTCCATCGACTGTCCCAGCCAGAGAGCGCCTCCATCGACTGTCCCAGCCAGAGAGCGCCTCCATCGACTGTCCCAGCCAGAGAGCGCCTCCATCGACTGTCCCAGCCAGACATCCAACTGTCCAACCGTGATCCAACACTATGCTCTTCTTTTCCCTCATTATCGCTATCTCCACTCTCCTCCCACTTATTGCTTATCCCCAAACTCCCTCGCTGGACAATTACATCTCCCCCTGCATTCTACCCTCACACCTGTCTGCTGCCACCAACCTCTTCTTCACTGTTAATGCCCCTCCGTCCCAAAAACAAACCCGCCAAATTACAGTCTATCCTACTCCCCACCTGCTCACCCTTTCACTGCTCCTTCTGGCTTCCGGCGACATATCCCCAAACCCAGGCCCCCCCAGCACATTCCCACCATAGTCTCTGCCTCCTCGAACAGACTACCACTACTAAGCCCCGTTTAATCCCTTCAACCATATTACACTTCCCTCTGACCGTGCTCCCCCCACCCCTCTCCTTGGAGCTCCTGGAATGCGCGGTCTGTATGTAAAAAAACTCTCATACATACATGATTTGTTTCATCTCACGCAACTTATCTTCCTTGGCTTGACTGAAACCTGGCTGACCCCCTCTAAACACAGTCTCCCCTGCGCACTCTCTTTTAGCGGCCTCCAACTTACCCACACTCCTCGCCCTGGTAACAAGCATGGTGGAGGCGTCAGCCTCCTCCTGTCTGAACCTGCTCCTTTGTCCCTGCTCCACCTCTCCCTTCCCTCACATTCTTCTCCTTTGAGGTGCACTTGTCCGCATCTATGCCCCTTCCGACCTCCAATGGCTGTTGTCTACCGCCCCGCCGGGCCCCTGCCATGCCTTTCTTGACCACTTTGTATCTGCTTCTCCACTTTCTTTCCACCGACATCCCCACTATCATCAGGGGAGACTTCAACATCCCAATCGACACCCCCATCTGCTTCCAACAAACTCCTTTCACTCTGCTCCTCCTTTACCTCTCCCAGTGGACCTCAGGAGCCACTCAAAAAGATGGACACACACTGGACCTCATCTCACCCGCCACGGCCCCCTATCCGACTTCTCTAACTCTCCACCCCCTATATCTGACCACAACCTGCTTCCCTTTCACCACTATCTCCTCCCCACCTGCCCCCTCTGTCTTTATCCAGTACGACCCCGCAGGAATCTACAAAACCTCAACCCTCAGACTCTCTCTGACTCTCTTGCACCTCTTTCAACTATCTCCTCATTTAATGACCCAGACGCAGCCACCACTTTCTACAACCATACAATCATCACCGCCCTTCACTCAGTCGCTCCTCTCACACACAACAGAACCCTCAAAATCAACAGGCAACCCTGGCACACAGACTCCACTAAACAACTGAGGCGTGCTTCCAGAGCTGCCGAACGCCGCTGGAAGAAAACTCACTCCACTGATGACTTTGCCTTATACAAACACTCACTGCAGACATTTAAGTCCGCAGTCGCCTCAGCCAAACAGGATTATTTCACCATCTCATATCCTCCCTGTCCCACAACCCCAGACAATTATTCAAAACCTTCAACTCTCTTCTCTGTCCACCTACACCTCCTCCCCCATCCCTCCTTTCAGCAGCGACTTTGCCATTCATTTCCCTCAGAAGATAAACCCACATCAGAGAAAGCTTCGGGCTCCAGTCCACAAACCACCTCTCCCCTTGCAACCTGCTCTTCCCCTTTAAACTTGCTTCCCCACGGTAAACTCATGCAAAGCTTCCTCTCTACTGTCCAAATCCAACCTCACTACCTTTGTCTGACCCACTCCCAAATCCCACCTCAGCCCAGACCTCAGGCTTCTATCCTCCCAGCCCTCACCCATCTCTTCAACCTATCACTAACTTCTGGCATCTTCCCTTCCGCCTTTAAATATGCTACTATCACTCCAATCCTTACAAAAACAACCCTTGGCTGCTCTTCTCTGTCCAACTATCGCGTATCTCACTGCTCCCTGTTGCTTCCAAACTCCTCGAGCAGCACGTCTATCTTCAACTGTCCCCCCACCTCTCCTCCAACTCTCTTCTTGACCCACTACAATCTGGTTTCCGACCCCACCACTCCACCGAAACCACCCTAACCAAAGTCACTAATGACCTAGTAACTGCTAAAGCCTCATGCCACTACTCTGTGCTCCCCCCTCTTAGACCTGTCCTCTGCCTTGGACACTGTCGACCTTTCCTCCTGCTACAAATCCTCTCCTCCCTCGGGATCACGGACTTGGCTCTTTCCTAGATCTCCTCGTACCTCCCCTGATGACTTTCAGCGTCTCTCATTCTCGCTCCACCTCCTCCCCCCAGTCTCTCTCTGTCGGTGTCCCCAAGGGTCAGTCCTGGGCCCACTACTCTTCTCTATCTACACCCTTGGCCTCGGGCAGCTCATAGCCTCACACGGGTTTAATTACCACCTTATGCTGACGATACCCAACTCTACATCTCCCGGGCCCAGATGTCCTTCTCTACTCTCCCGGATCCCTGACTGTCTGTCCCTCCATATCCTCCTTCTTCTCATCACGTCTCCTAAAACTAAAAAGTGGAGAAAACAGAATCATCATCTTTCCACCATCCATCTCCACCCCTTTCCCCTGATCTCTCTATTACAGTCAATGGCTCCACACTCTCCCTGTTCCTCAAGTCCGCTGCCTTGGGTAATCCTAGCTCCTCTCTATCTTTCAAACCCCACATCCAAACCCTCACCTCTGCCTGCCGCCTCCACCTGAAAAAACATCTCTCGCATCGCTCATTCCTCAACTATGACACTACAAAAATGTGGGTCCATTCCCTTGTCATCTCCCGCCTAGACTACTGTAACATCCTTCTCTGTGGCCTCCCCGCTAGCACCCTACTCCCCCCATTCCATCCTTAACTCTGCTGCCCCTCTTATCCACCTCTCTCCGCTACTCCTCTGCCTCTCCCCTCTGCCAATCCCTTCACTGGCTTCCCCTTGCCCAGCGAATCATTTCAAGCTTCTATCCATGACCTACAAGGCTCTCCATGACCTCTCCCTTCCATACATCTCTGCCCTTATTTCCAAATATCTCCCTTCACGCACTCTCCGCTCCTCACAGGACCTTCTCCTCTGCTCTCCCCTTATCAGCTCCTCCCACAACCCCCTCCAAGACTTCTCCCGTGCTTTACCCACACTTTGGAACTCACTTCCCAACACATCAACTCTCCTCCACTTCACCACTTCAAAAGCAACCTGAAAACTCATTTTTTTCATGCTTTCCTATAACCTTCACTAACCTTTTCACTACTTCCTCCACAAACATTCAGCCCCTCACCTCCTGTCTCTTCCCCTCCTTGTAGATTGTAAGCCCTCGTGGGGAGGGTCCTCCCCTCCCCCTGTCGTGCCCAATTGTCATTACAACTTATCACTGTACTCGTTATGTAATGTTATGTATGTAACCCCCTCGAATGTACAGCGCCCTGGAATCAATGGCGCTATAAAATAAATAATAATAATAATAATAAATAGGGCTCCTGCTGCGTCTTTCAGTCCAGAAACTGACATGTCAATTCTTAGAACGGATCCGGAAGACGGATCCGAAAAACGCAGTGAGACATGCATTGGTGATGACTCGTGTGAACGAACGCTGGTGCATGTTTCTAACAAAAAGCAATGTAAATCACACTGCTATTTATTAGATATGTGTTTGGGTCCATTTGGGGTCCGACAGACGGATCCAAACATGTATGTAAAGCGTATGTTACACGGAGTAAAACACGCTGTGCTAACATACCCTTACATTGTGTATTACCTGTACATTGTATCACTGTGTTTGTATTCTATTTCAGTATTTACATTGTATCTCCATAGTTTGCTAAGGGGCCCAGTCATTTCTAGTAATGTCAATGTGTGTGGCATTTGTGTACATGATCAGAGAGTGAAGGGGAGACTGCAGCACCACAGCTAAACCCCAAAAACATTTCATCACTCTTTTACCTCTCAGTAAAACTTTGAAGGTGAGCCTAAAACATATTGCTGTATATTTAATGTTACATCCATGGCTCTTCCACCCTATGCCTCTTATATTGTACTTTCCTCATTTTTAATAAAGGTGGAGGGATTTCTTGTGGCTCCTGAATACATAGGGGGCTGCTGTTGTGATTATTAGTGAGGTGGTGAACCTGCAGTGACTAAAAGAAATTGGGTGGGCTGCTATGACTACTGGCTAAATACTGTAGAAAGGAGATTAGGGGACACAATAATAAGCTAAGTGTTATCCAGGCCCGGTCTAGACTAATAATGGTTATTTGACAAATCCAGATTCTGGAATAAGATTTAAAATACCAGAGTCACCAAGACTGAACACAGAGATTAAAGAGAAGCCTGAAGATCAAAATAAAAGCCAGGAGATCCTAAAAAGTGCCATGCATATGGCCTTAAGGAGTGTGAATTGACTTGATCAAAAAAGCAGAACAGAGGAGAAAATATCTTGGGAAATCTTAAAAACCCCAAAGGACTTTATGTATTTATTTTAGCCATTTAAGTAAATGATCCATGTAATTCCACATATTTGTTCTTCCACCTTTACATTAATGAAAGTGTCATTAAAAGGTAACAGACCTCACTGATCAGTCTGATGAAATCTCGGGTGAAATTGTGGTGACAGCTAACTAATTTGAAAAATGCTTTATGAACTGCTTGAACCGGAGCACGGCGCAGTCTTGAGATGTAATCTGTTTTAGGGTAATGTGTGCCATATTGATCTAATAGCGTCTTGTTTTTATAAGCACCTAGTTAAGCTGAAGAAGCAGTAAGATAAAATCAAGAGTGATTCATGTGAGCATGAGAACTGACTGGGGCATGGAGGAAATGAATGGACAAGGATAAGAGTAAAATTGATGTTTTGTATAAGAATTAGGACTTGGATGTTATGGACTTTATAGGGCCCAAGAGAAAATTTGTAATATCCACTAGAAAGTAAACTGTGGAGTTTAAGACTAATTTAAGTGTGACCATTTCCACTCACACAGCCTTAGATGTGAAGATAGACACTATGAGTGACATACAGAAACAAATGCTGGGATTTTTTTTTAATGTACGTTTGCACCAGGACTAAACTGAAATTTTTGGCAACCTTCTTAGTCCTTCTCCTGGCTGCTGTTTCCTATCGTCCCATGTCACCAAGCAGGTCTCTACAGTTGTAGTTTCTAATCCAAGTGCCCCAAGGACAGAATAATCGCTCATATCTAGCATAAATTGACAAAACAAGAAGGCAAATTGCACTAAAGTTACTTTCATTTCCTTCCCTGGCCAGGTATTTATCATTCAGAACCTTCCCAATAACTGGCCATTGAAAATTAATGTACATGAACGCTAATCCCCTTCTTATATTGTCAATTTATGCTAGATAAGGGCAATTATATATATTGATATATTTAAGCTACCGGACCATTGAATCTTATCAGAGTTACCTTTAGGTTGGTATTCTGGTACCCTGTTCAGCACCTTCTGTTGTGTGTACTTACGAAACAATAGACTCTTACAGTGCTAGTATAACATTAGCCAATCACTACTGGGAGAAGTGGCCACATCCTGTGCAGCTGCCTTCCATAGGTTTGGGTACCAGGTGTGGTTTTAGGATGCATCAAAGCCAGACGTGCTCCCTTCAGTAACATCAGGTGATGATGCATCCAAACCGAAATAATTATATAATTATATAATTTTAATTATTTGGCTTCTCTGTAGATAGGATTCATCTGTATAACTCAGTAAAGAACTTTATGTACTGGTGTGTAGTGAATAATAAAGTAATTATTTCCCATTCTTTTTATCATTTCTATAATATGGGTGACGTATGAAATTTGGCAGAGGTCATAAATCAGGCGCATTCTAGCGCTCGAGCGACAGTTCGGGATCAGGTATGCCACTTTGAAAGTGGTTTACCTGTTCCAGCTGTAATGTGTCCAGAAATGCCGTAGCGAAGCTACAAATATGTAGCTTCATATGGTTCTAGTGCGCCCCACCTCCCTCACGCCCCCCAAGATCGGGTGCATTACAAAGCGCCGCAGACACTATGTAATGTGCTCCGGAGTGGCGTGCAGGAGATTTAAAAATGTATGAACAGGGCTGTGCCTGATATCGGGCTGAAAAGACACCAGATATCTGACACAGCCCTGTTCATACATGTCCCCCTATATGAATATTTTTCAGTTCTTTTTCTTTATTTTATTACAGATTGCTTCTAAATCAGCTTATGGCAATATAATGTATGCATAAAATATCCAATGTATGCATCTGAAGAACACAGACAGGGAATAGCTGACATTCTTAGTGGTACAATCCTAATATTTATTTTTTAGAGAAATATGTAATAAATGCATTATCGTTAGAGGCAACACCATGATTGCATATCTTCTGCGTCTTTATTTTAATACAAGCGTCTCTGTTGTACCTGTTTCTACAGAAGGTATACTATTTCTTTAACTCTGTGACAATTTGCATAAATTAAACATTTAACGTTGTTATTATTATAAGCCAAGTGGGAGCATTGTCCAGTCATGAGCAGATGTGACCCTTTGGGCTTTGGGAAATATTTCCTGTAATGAAAGAAAGTGCGCCTAAACATCTTGAAACGTGTCTGGAAAAGTGTTAGATTATGTTATGCAGATGAATTTTGTTGAGCTTTTTTCTCTCTGATTTTCCTCATTTTATATGGATAAACAGATGAAGAAATAAAAGGGACCCAGTCAAGACAAAAGAAAACTTCACATGAGATTTGTTTCCTTACGTTTCTACTTATGACTCTTGGTTGGATCTTATTTTATAGCTTGGTTATACTTGGAGCCACTTTAGAGGGATTTTCTGGTTTTAGATAAATATAGTCTAGCTACATTATAATAGAAACTTCTGCAACTGTCTAATATAACTTTTTTTTTTACTTTTTCTCACTATTTAAAGATATCTCTTTGCTGTCAGTGAATGAAAACATTTTACATAAAAAACAACATAACTTAATACCTCTCAAACCCGACACCGTACAGAGATCCGGGAAATTTATGTTTTTTGTGTGCAAAAAAGCTAGGAGCGGGTTTTAATCAATTGATGTACCTAAACAAGTGGAAACTACAAAAACAGTTAAAAAAAATTACTACTTTTCCCCCACCAGCTCCCCGACAAAATAGAAAATAAACCCAAACTTAGCTCTCCCATCACCATCGTTCAAGCACTGCCAGAGCTCCAATGTTCTTCCCCCCCGATTCCTCACTGATGACTAGTGTTTGAGCGATTATTACGACAAAGTTAAATCGGCAAGGTTTTATGGTGATCGAAATTTTTAACATCATTTTTTAAGGCTAAAATCTGTGATCACTATTTAAAATTTTTCCCCTTTTCGGGGCCTTTTCCGTAATTTTGGCGGGCCCGCAAAACAGCTTACAGAAAAGAGCAGGTGAGATGGTTTTTGCGCGTCATGACTGGGGTGTGTATGGTTTTGATTGGCTGGAAAAATCAATGACCCCTCGTTTTACATGAACACGTTTCCTGTTCAGTCTCAGTGCCCAGCGTCTCAAGGATTAGGAAATGCGCTCTGCCTGGGCCAAACAGTCACGAAATTTGTCTATTTCGCACAAAAACCTCTACTATTTGCTTGATCCTTTCCAATTTTAGTTTGATTTGAGATTGAAGATTTTAAACTAGTTAGGAGAAATTTAAAGGGGCATCACCGCTGTAAAGTCACAGGGGAAAAGGGGGGGGGGGGCCCCTGGGCGAACACAGAAAGCTCTAAAAGAACACGGATAAAGATCACCAAACTTATTTGCTATTGAAAAATTTCTGAATATTGGCACCTAACTTATATTTGGGTACCTCATTCTATAAATGCAGTCCGTGTTTAGGTGCAAAACTCCACTTTTATTATCATAACATTTCAATAGGTTTCATTTCAATTTTAAACCCCTTCCACCTTCGTTTCAATATCCACCTTGCACTTAAAACTGAAAACAGCAATTTAAAAACACAGGGAATTGAAAGGTGCAAAAAATACCGTGTATTATACGAAAACATAACAGATACGGTTTTTTGACTTTGGCGCACTACAGCTTTGTTCATTGACGCAGCTTGCCACGGTATAACTGAAAACAGCAATTTTATGTCCACCACGAGGTGAATTGAAAGGAGCAAAAAAAACAGAGTATTATAATAAAAAATAAAAGATAAGTGTTTTTTTGACTTTGCGCACTACAACTTTGTCATTGACGCAGCTTGCGCGGAAACCTTAAAACAGCAATTTATAGTCACCCACAGGTTAATTGAAAGGGGCAAAAAATACCGTGTATTATACTAAAACATAACAGATGACGTGTTTCTTTGACTTTGGCGCACTACAGCTTTTGTTCCATTGACGCAGCTTGCAGCGAAAATCTTAAACAGCAATTTTTATATTCACCACAGGTGAATTGAAAGGGCAAAAATAAATTTATTATCCGAATACATTTCGAGATTACTGTTTTTTTGAACTTTGGCGCCACTACAGCTTTGTTCATTGACGCAGCTTGCACGTAATAAAATCCTTAAAACAACAATTTAATGTCACCACAGGTGAATTGAAAGTGCCAAAATACCGTGTATTATATAACTAAAACATAAATATACGTGTTTTTTGACTTTGGGCCGCACTACAAAGCTTTTTCATTGACGGCAGCTTGCACATAAATCTGAAAACAGCAATTTTATAGTCACCCACAGTGAATTGAAAGGTGCAAAAAATTACATTGTTATTATCCAATACATTTTCAGATACGTGTTTTATAGACTTTGGCGCACTACAGCTTTTGTTCATTGACGCATCTGCATGTAAATCTTAAAACACAATTTGATAGTCACTACAGGTGAATTGAAAAGGTGCAAAAAATATCGTGTATTATTACGGAAAACATAACAGATTACGTTTTTTTTGACTTTGGCACACTACAGCTTTTGTTCATTGACGCAGCTTAGCACGTAAATCTGAAAACGCAAATTTTATAGTCACCCACTAGGTGAATTGAAAGGTGCAAAAATACCGTGTATTATACGAAAACATAACAGAGATGTGTTTTTTGACTTTGGCGCACTACAGCTTTGTTCATTGACGCAGCTTTCACGTAAATCTGAAAACAGCAATTTTAATAGTCCACCACAGGTGAATTGAAAGGTGCAAAAAATACCGTGTATTATACGAAAACATAACAATAGTGTTTTTTGACTTTGGGCGCACTACAGCTTTGTTCATTGACGACACTTGCACGTAAATCTGTAAAACCAGCAAATTTATAGTCACCACAGTGAATAGAAAGGTGCAAAAAATACCGTGTATTATAACGAAATCATTACAAGATATCGTGTTTTTTTGAATTTTAGCGCACTACAGCTTTGTTCATTGACGCAGCTTGCAACGTAAATCTTGAAAACAGCAATTTTATAGTCACCGAAAGGTGAATTGAAAGGTGCAAAAAAATACCGGTATTATACGAAAACATAACAGATACGTGTTTTTGTTTGGACTTTTGCCCAGTCCAGATTTGTGATAGAGATCTCCTTGCAGTTTAAATTTGAATCCAGCAATATTTGTTTTGATTAGAGGGATTTGAGAATACTTGGTGATTTGCCCGTCTTTTAATGAAGAGAACTTTTCCAAAACTATTCCATACCTTCTCAATTTTTATATTCTGAACATGGAGCGAAATGCAGCGTTGGTTAAAGCGAGCAAAGAAAGGGTGGTAGCACATGGAGGTAGAGGTACGAGAGAAGGTGCTCCTTCCCAAGAGCTGCGACAACACGCAGCAAGCGGATCGTCAGTTGCAGACCCTTCAGGCCCCTGTCATCGCTGGTGATCAGGGCCCTGTTAGAATCTCAGTAACGAACAGCGTCCCCAATCTTGTCCTTCAGTGGTTAAGTCAACCTTGCATCCAGCAGTCTTAACCTCCTCGTCCTCCCATCACCGGCAACAAATGTCGTCACAAGCATCATCAGCATCCGTCCAACATGAAGCAGCCCAATATGTCAACTTCGTGTACCCACCACTGTGGATGAATCCATTGTCTGAAGACCTTCTGTTGATACAAAATGCGGTTGGGGTCAGAAGGACATGTTTAAAAATCAAGAGGATGATTTAGTCCTGCTCTTACGCCCATTACTGAAGCCATCAAGGAGAGAGAAGAAAGCCGGTTCAAATCAGCAAAATCCCCGGCGGATCGTGCTTCGTCTGCAGGCCCTCTTGCTGTTAGCCAAGCTTCGTGGATCAGAAAGTCAGGACACCAAGTCACCTGTGTTGATGATGATGATGACGACAATTGGCGGATCATCTGTCTTTTCGGCAGAATTTGCTTGTGCGAGCCGCTTCATCATGACGAGGAGGAAGACGATGGGGTAGTGTCAATACGGGTCCCCGCCACGAAAAAGGGAGAGGGCGGGTGCCCGCAGAATCCGCTGATATGATTCCACCAGCCAACGTCAGCGCAAACCCCCCCGCTCCTCGCTTATCGCCGTAAAAAGTCCAGGACCCTCTCAAGCCTGGGCCTTCTTTTTGAGCAAGCTCTATTCACAGCCGAGCGATGTCATATGCCGCCTGTGCCCGTAAACGCATAAGTAGAGGCAAGAACCTTAAGGGGTAAACCACACCAACATTCCCTAGTCACATGCAGCGAATGCAGAGTTGAAGATGGAGGAACACTTGGCCAAAAAAGGCAGACTGACGCCGGGCTCCAACCACTGTCCACACCCTCTTTCTCCCCGCCTCCTCCTCACCTCCGCACCACCAAGCTTCCTCAGCTGCCCATTCCTCTCAGAGTCATGATCAGGGATCAGCCTCACGCTTAAGCCTCCACCATCGCCCAAGTACCCACCGAGCACCACCAGAGACCATCCTAACCCCTTTCTTCATCCGCCAGTTTGAGACTGACCTTGCACGCCGTAACAGCGGCAGTCTAGCAGTGCCAGCCTTCCTGTCTTCCAGGTTTGGGAGCAGAAGTACAACACTTAACCCAACCTCCCAAGCCAAAAGCCTGAATGTCGCATTGTGAGGCTTTTGGCCTGACAATGTTGCCTTTCCCGTCTGGTGGACACAGATGGGTTCCCGCCACGTCATGGCCCGAGCCTGCCCCCAATACCAGATCAATGCTGAGCAGGCATTTCTTTGTCCAGAAAAGCCGTCCCCTGCCCTGGCCACCAACTTGTCATCGTAAAATTTTTTCAAGCGCGTTGTCTGCATCTGTGGCGCGAAAAGTCCATCCTGAGACCACCGACACACTATGGACTAGTAAGCACGGCCCAAGGCCACTATACTCCTGTGACAGCTCACTGGGAGAGCTGGGTGTGAGGACTCCTGGGTGACGGTGGCTCTCCAGGCTCGGCCGCACGCTCTTTCAAAAACCGCAGGATGGTGCATGCTCTTACCCCCAAGGTCCTCTGGTGGAATCACGTGCCCAGAGAAACCAAGTCCGTTTTTTGAAATTAATCTGTCTGGAGACGTCCCCACACAGGTCAGGAGCTGTGGACGCTCTCCGCAACGAGACCGAGCGCCGGCTGGGTGACAAGAAACCTTGTCCAGGCAAGGTGTTAATCGATAACGGGGGGCGAAATCAGCTGGCCGCCCTTAAGATCGGTAGGCTTTGTGAGGCACATCCCTTGCCTGGCACATGTCATCAACCTGGTTCATCCAGAAACTTCTAAAGAGCTACCGGTCTGGACAGCCTGCTGAAGAAGCTTGAGTCGAGTTCGCATACGTCCGCCGTTCGCACCCTGCTTCGTCCCGCCTGGCTGCGTTTTTGCGGCGTCAGCTCGGCCTCCCCTTCAACCTCTCATTGTTGACGTGCAACACGCTGGAATTCCACCCTCCACATGCTCCAGCGATTGTGGCAGCAGCGCAATGCCATACGCAGTAACGAATGACACATGGCCTGACAAAGCAGCGTTTGCGACCTCGGGGTGTTGAAGCCACCGAGAGTGGAGGCAGTGAAAGAGCTCTGCACCATCCCTTGCCCGTTTTGAAAGAACCACCAAAATGGACCAGTGCGGACAATGCCCCTTGTCAGCATGAGCATAGTGGGTGATCTTAGTTCTGAACGATCGTTGACACTCTGAAACAACAGGTCCCGCCAGCGAAGGAGGAGGAGAACGGACACAGATGCGGACCACGGAGCCCTTCTTTCCTCTCCGTCAAATCCACAAGGCCCGAACAGTTTCAAACAATTTTATCGGTCTTCATTAGGCAGTGGTTTGGGGTCCAAGCTAGTGCAAGGTGGCGCATCAGCTCTCAGTGGTGCATCATCTCAGGCAAGTCAGGCTGTGTTGGAAGCTGAGGCCGAGGCAGCGAGGAGGAGGAGGTTTTCCTAACACCGATGTTACCGACGTCCCTCGCCTTGGAACAGAGCTTGGCGCGAATTTGAGCGGAGGAGGAGATGAGAAGATCATTTTGCTAGTGCCCCACGACCCAGAGGCTTGGGAAATCAGGCTCCATCTCTCACATGAGTGCTTGGATGCTCCATTTCCTCCACCATGATCCTCTCATTAAGTCCATCAATATGAAACAACAGTTTACTGGTGGCCACCGCTCCCTGGATCCCCGGTACAAACAAAACTCAGCACTTTCCTTCCACCCACTCCAAGATAAGAGAGTAAAATCAGTGGAACCGGAGACCTTGGCTGCTTGATCAACTGGAGACATCTGTTGCGTCTGCTTCACGTTCTTCAAATGTCACGGTGAACAACGCAGCGACGTGACAGCAGTAGAGTCCAAGCTGAGCCCATAGCGGCAGCAGCACAGCAGCAGACAAGGTGGCGAACCTAATGGGTGACCTCTGGCAATCTTTATTTACCACCTCACCAACGCATGCAATTGAAGGCACACATACAACACCCAAAGACAAGCTAAGATCATGGTGCACGACCTATCTGCATCTCAACACCGATGGTTTTTGTATGTGTCCGGACCCAATATACTTCTAGGTAATCCAAAATGACGAAATGGCAACGCCAACGCCATAGAGTGTTGTCCCTGCCCAGCACCAGCGTCCACATATCTGAGCGGACATTCAGCACAGCCGGATGATCCATTGAAACAGACAACCATCCGCTTTTCCACAGATAATGTGGATCATTTTGAACTTTCATCCAGATGAAAACAGGCATGGATCTCTGATGATTATTGTGGCCCGCCAATTTGCCGAGGTCCACCGATTAGGTTGCTGTCTACTTCACATTCTCACCAAACAGAATTGTTCCCTCTTGAAAAACTTATTTTTAAAATGATCATTCTTACTGCAATTTTAAATCTCAGTTCCCACAGTTCATTTTGCTGGATTGCTGTAAGTGGAGACGTAAAAGACACCAAGGTTTTCATGACGAAAACATATTCCATTACTCTCTTTCAACTTTAGAATTTTTTCGCATTGGTGGTCAATGGTTTTTGGGGTTCATGTTGCCCTACAATTTTTATAATTGGCTGAGAAGTCATATTTATAAATTTTTAGAGTCATGTTGCTGTGAGATAAAAAGCTATAATCATGGTCCTTTTGAACAGAAATGTGGCATTCTAAGTGCAATTCTCCCTCACCAATTTTTAACAGTGGCTGAGAAGTCATTTTTATAATTTTTTGGTCATGCTGCTTAAAAATGCGCAATACTACAGGTCCTATTTTAAAAAAATGTTGTTTCTAATAGACATATGTTTCTTCACAATTGCCTCCAAAGTGGGCTCATGGTCATGTTTTGAATTTTTGGGGCCTTTTTGCTGTGACACAGCTATACTACAGGTCCTATTATAATAAATGTTGATTCTAACAGACATTTGATCTTCACAATAGTCAAAGTGGCTCAAAGAGGTTATGCTTGAATTTTTGGAGGCATTTGCTGTGACATGCAGCTATACACTGGTCCTATTATAATAAAATTTTGTTTACTAACAGGCATGTACTTCACAATTGTCCAAAGTGGGTCATGTTTGAAGTTTTTTGGGGGCATTTTGCTGTGACATGCAGCTATAACTTTACGACAGGTCCTATTATAAAAAAATGTTGTTTTCTTAACATACATTTGTTCTTCACAATTGTCAAGAAGTGGCCTCAAGGGTGATGATGCTGTCAGAAACAGGAATAGGTAGCACACTGTTAATAGACACATAATGAAAATGACTTGTTTTGCAAGATCTTTTACATAGCTATCAATCCCTGTATTAGACAACCCATTTAATATATATTAAAAAAAAGAGAAACAAGAACCTTTTTGGGGATTTTTCCCATCCTATTTTTAAAATTATGTTTTGTCGCTAGAATTAAACTACTAAAAAACTTGCATGTCAAAATCCAGCTGTTAAAAAAATTCCTCTGAATTGTACACAAGGGAGGTAACGGAAAACTTGACCAGATGTAGTTATTCAGAGCAGGACGGAGAATGGAGCACGGACAGGAACAAAGTACAGAGACATTCCTCCACACGTTGAGTAAAAAGTGAGAAAAAG
This sequence comes from Phyllomedusa bahiana, assembly GCA_025379985.1. Taxonomy (NCBI): domain Eukaryota; kingdom Metazoa; phylum Chordata; class Amphibia; order Anura; family Hylidae; genus Phyllomedusa; species Phyllomedusa bahiana. The sequence continues at coordinate 58,220 of JAODAL010007735.1, read as the reverse complement.
AATGCCAAGAAAAATGGCACTTGGGTGGAACAGGAGCGTTAACCACCAGTATATCCAAAGTTGAAGCTCAATTGTCCGCACTCATACGTAGGGCTAAGCACCCCCGCTACCCCAGAGTCTTGACTGTGTACTGAGGAAGGCTGGAGTTCTTACACTTCCGCTTCCGCACGTCTGCTTCAGCAACGACAGTTTTCGTTGCATGCTCATCAGTGGCATTTTAACACTGCATGTTAATAAGACGGACGCCATCCTGGGCTCTCACCGCACCCACTGGGAAACTCCGGCCCTGGAGTCATGCTGTGGCATCAGACAGGTATAGTCAATGTCCAGTTTCAACTAAAATGGTGGTTGAAAGAATCCTTTTTTTTTCCGCACTTTTTAATCATGGGGTGTCAGCCAGGTTTATGGTCATACTGTGGTCCAGGACAGGTATAGTCAATGTCCAGATCAACTAAAATGGTGGTTGAAAGACTCTTTACTCCTTTTTCCGGCACTTTTAATCTGGGGGTCAGAGAGGTTAATGATCATACGCGTGTCCAGAAGGTATATCAATGTCCAGTTCAACTAAAATGGTGGTTCAAAACTAACTTTCTTCCGGCCTTTTTAATCTGTGGGTCATGCAGGATTTTGAGGTCATGCTGCGTTCCAGGACAGGGATATTCAATGTCCAGTTCAAGTAAAATTATGGTTCAAAATAATACTGCCTTCTGGCACTTTTAAATTTGTGGGTGATCAGTTTTAAGGTCATACTGTGGTAGCAAGACAGGGATACATAATGTGTGTTGGACTTTTTTTCTGTTGGCTTTTTATAGCCTAAGTGTTTGCCTAAGATGTAGCAGTAACCATTTGAACTGTTGTGGCTGTTAATTCCTGCTTCTCCATCCTCTGTATTGGGTGTAGAAGAAGGTGTTTTGCTTCTCCCAAGCGTTTTAAAATGGTCATCCGGAGATGATCGACTATCGAAAAACCTTATCGATGGTGGCTGACTATCAAGGACTAATCGCCCGATTGTCATAGCCAACGTAATCGCTCTTCGCTCAACACTACTGATGACATCACGTTCCGTGGATCACATGATGCGCAGCCAATCACTGACTTCTGTGATCACATGTTGTACATGCAGGCATGTGACAGCTGAGGCCAGAGATTGGTTGCAGCATCATGTGATTTATGAACGTGACATCATCAGTAAGGGGGGGGACAATGGAGCTCTGGCAGCACTGGAAAGATGGTGATGGGAGAGCTGATGGATCAATTTTCTGTTTTCACATAGCAGGAGGCCTTCTGGAAAACCCTTTTAAACTGTAACCAGCAGGGCCGCCGATAGGGCAGTACAACCGGTACAGCAGTACCGGGCCCGGGCGGTCTGAGAGGCCAGGGGGGGGGCCCGCCCCACCGGCAGCATCCACCCCCCTCTGCTTCACAAGGCCCTCTGCTTATTGACTGCACGTCCGTGCGCCCGCGGCATACAATTAAGAATGTACAGCGAGTCAGGAGAGCGGTGCGCTCCCTGCCCCTGCCGTACATCGCTCTGCAGGCGCGCGCGGAAGTGACGTCATCGAGTCCGCCTGAACAGCTTCCTGTTCTCAGCCGGGAGGTGACGAGACGCCGGGGGAGCGTGGCCACGTAAGTAAATAGCTACAGGGGCCCGAAACTAAAGAGGGGCCTTAACAACTAAAGGATGGGGGGCCCTGCACACTATTGGAGGGGCCCTACCACTAAACGAGGGTCCCCTCACATGTCGGGGCCCGTACAACTAAAGAGGGGCCCTGCACTATAGGAGGGGCCCTGCACTACAGGAGGGGCTCTGCACTATTGGGGGGTCCTGCACTATTGGAGGGGCCCTGCACTATTGGGGGGTCCTGCACTATTGGAGGGGCCCTACCACTAAAATGAGGGCCTCCTCACTATTGCAAGGGGGCCCCTACAACAAATGGAAGGGGCCCTGCACTATAGTAGGGTCCTGCACTATTAGGAGGGGGCCCTACAGACTAAAGGAGGGGCCCACAACTAAAAGGATGGGGCCCAGCACTAAAGGATGGGCCCTACAAGTAAAGTGATGGGCCCTACAAGTAAGAAGGATGGGGCGCTGCACTAAAGGAGGGCCCTGCACTTAAAGAGGTGGGCCCTACACTAAACGAGGAGGGGCTCTACAACTAAAGGATTGGGGCCCGCTGGCAACAAAATGAGGCTCTGCACTATAGGAGGGGCTCTAGAACTAAAGGAGGGGCCCTGCAGCTAAAGGAGGGGGGCCCTACAACTAAAGGAGAGGGGTACCCTGCTCTAAAGAAAAAAAAGGGTGCTCTACAACTAAAGGATGGGCCCTACACTAAGGAGAGGGCCCTTACAACTAAAGAATGGGCCCCTATAACTAAAGGAGTGGGGCCTCTACACTAAAAATGGGGGCCCTATAACTAAAGGAGGGGGGCCAACAAATAAGGACTAGGGCCTTCCAACTAATGGAGGGACCCAACAACTAAAGGGGGGCCCTACAACTAAACGGGGAGCCCTACTACTAAAGGAGGAGCCCAACACCTAAAGGAAGGAGCCCTACAACTAAAGGAATGGCTCTACAACAAAAGGAAGGGCCCCAAAACTAAAGGATGGGTCCTACAACTAAAGAATTTCCTACAACTAAAGGTTGGTCCCTACAACAAAAGATGGCCCTACAACAAAAGGATGGGCCCTACAACTAAAGGAGGGGTGCCCCTACAATATACGAATGGGCCCTACACTAAAGGATAGGCCATACACTGAACGGAGGGGGTCACTAGCACAACAGAGGGGACTCAAAAACTACAGGGGCCGATAACTTGCCTACAGCGGGCCCCTAAGCGTATACTACGCTCCCTAATCGACTTAGCTACCGCCCAGGGGGCCCCATTTTACCTATATCACTGACTGGGGGGTCATAATTATGAGGGGGTTATTATTACCATTTGGGCCATAAGATGGTGATTTGTACATGGGGGGAGGGGGCACTCAGTTGGTGAAAATGATAAAAAAAAATAGCGTCGCAGGTGCTTGTGTTATAATTTCTACAGGGACGAGTGGTGAACCGAGGGTAAGTCATCATTGAGGTCAGACCGAATAGAGAGAAAAAGAGAAAATGAAACGACTCATCAGACAAGAATTCAACCTGTGAGGCCTAAATGGTAGAAGTAAAATATATGCACAAGTATTACCACTATAGGGGTACTGTAAGGAGGAAATTTTGGTCTATGATGAAATGGTTTATATTCCATAACAATATGTCGGTATTATCAGTAATTGTTATGTTGGAGATATGTGGTAATGATGTGCGATATTATTAGATGCTGTGTATATTTTGTTGTTGTTTTGTGATACTGGTCTTGGTATGCTGATTTGGCAGTAACACAATGGTGGTGCTATTCAGCATAATGGTAGTATAGGTAAGCGGTGTTATTTATATTTGTAATTGTTGCATGGCAATATTGGTCTGGTATACTGGCTTTGCAGTAACATTATAGTGTGAACTGTGGCGGTATTTGCTGACCCTCTTATTATGAACTGACCTAGCAAAATATAGATAAACTGTAACCTTGTATAATCCAAGCAAGAACTAAATCCAAAACAATGTTCAATTGCATTTTTTTTTCCTTGTTGAACCCAGAAATCCATTTATTCTTTTTCCAGGGTGGTGATGGTTGGGGCTGGGAGATGGGTGGGGCTCTGTCAGACGCGGGGATTGGGGGGGGTGTAGCAGGGGGTTGGGTCGGCCGGAGGATGGAGCCAGGGACAGAGTGGAGGGAGGGCCCAAATGCTCCAGCTGTATGGGGCCCCAAAATTTCTGATAGCGGCCCTGCGTGCAGGAGCTGGTAGAGAAGTAAGGAGATTGAATCTTTGTAATGTAAAGTAATGATGTTAACCTTTACTTACAGCGCGGGCCCCTATTTTTATGGCAGGCCACTTCCAAATCCTGTGGGGCCCCAGTGAAGGCCCCAGAGATTTTGGGGCTCCAGAGATTTGGGGGCCCCAGTGAAGGCCCCAGGGATTTGGGGCCTCCAGTGGGGCCCCCAAATCCCAGACATTTGGGGGCTCCAGTGAAGGCCCCAGACATTTGGGGCCCCCAGTGAAGGCCCCCAGAGATTTGGGGGCCCCAGTGAAGGCCCCCGGAAATTTGGGGGCCCCCAGTGAGTTGGGCTCCATGAAGCCCCCAAATCCCAGACATTTGGGGGCCTCGATGAAGGCCCCAGACATTGGGGCCCCCAGAGATTTGGGGGCCCCCAGTGAGGCCCCAGAGAATTGGGGGGCCCCCGTGAAGGCCCCCCAGAGATTTGGGGGGCCCAAGAAGGCCGGCCCAGGGATTTGGGGGCCCCAGTGAAGGCCCCCAGGGATTTGGGGACCCCAGTAAAGCCACCCAGGGATTTGGGGGCCCCGAGTGAAGGCCTACCCAGGGATTTGGGCCCCCCGTGAAGATCCCCAGGGATTGGGGGCCCCAGTGAAAGGTCCCCCCCGGAGATTTGGGGCTCCCAGTGAGGCCCCCAGGGATCTGGGCTCCCCAGTGAAGCCCCCAGGATCTGGCTCCCAGTGAAGGCCCCCCAGGGATTTTGGGGCCCCCAGTGAAGGCCCCCATAGATTTGGGGGCCCAGTGAAGCCTCCAGGGATTGGGGGGCCCCAGTGAAGGCCTCCAGGGATTTTGGGGGCCTCCAGTTGAAGGCCCTCCAGGGATTGGGGGCCTAGTGAAGGCCTCCAGGGATTTGGGGCCCCAGTGAAAAAAAGCCTTCCAGGGATTTGGGGGCCTCACTGAAGGCCCCAGGGATTTGGGGTCTACTGAAGGCCCCAGGGATTTGGGGGTCTCCACTAAGGCCCCTGGAACATGGGGCCCCACTCAATGTACCCCTAAGATTTGTGGGGCCCTACAAGTTCCCAGGGCTTGAGCGGGCAATTTAAGGTCGCCTTGAGATTTGTGGGACCCCCCTCACTGGAACTGTGGGGCCCCACATAGGCCCTAGGAGAGAAGGCCCTTGAATGAGCCCCAAACAGCAGGGGGAGGTAGGGAAACTTGAGTGGGCCCCACTCAAGTTGTTCCTCCATGTGGGGCCCCACTCAATTCCTCTCTAACCAACAGGTGGGCCTATATACCTCTGGCTACCTACCTACGAGGGAACCCTATTAAAACAAACGACCAGTGAACCAAAGGGGTAATTATTACAATTTGGGCACCACGGATGGGAGAGTTTGGACATAAGGGGTGGGTAACAGTAGATTATGATAAAGTGGAGGAGTCTCCAGGTGTTGTGTGTGAATTCAGCAGGGGAGAATAGCCTCATGGTGGCCTGGACCGGATGAAGAAGAAAAGGGAACGTGAACGACTTTGTCAGATGTCACCTGTGAGTCACTAAATTAACTGCACGGTAAACAGTTATATCTGCCACTATGGCCAATAACATGTAGGAAAACTGTCTAGATGTAGGACTTTTCTTATGTATGCCCATAGCGACCAAATAAGAGCTCCACCTTCATTTATAAATATAGTGCTCTGAAAAAATAACGCTAGGAACGCTGATTGGTTTACCCATAGGCAACAAAGTGAGATTTAGACCTAGACATTTTTCATTGCAATTCCCCCTATATAGTCAGTGTATGGTGTAATATTGGTGGTATTGTATTGGATTATATTCATTCACAGTATGAGGCATTATTCCTGCCATCTTTATAGTGGGAGGATATGTGGTGATGATGTTGCGGTATTACTTTGTCTTTTGTATAATAGTTTTGTATATGTAATATCGGCCTAGTACCCTGTTTTAGTCCAGTAACATTATAGTGTATGAGTTCACCATATACATAGGATAAATGGCGGTATTAATTGGTCTTGGTATGCTTGTTTGGTTAATATATTATCGTGGTGACATGGTGGTAATTTTTTGCTGGCCCTTGTATACACCTAGACCCACACAATATAGATAAACAGTATGCTATAAAAATTCAACAAGAACTCAATCCAAATACAATGCACATTTGCATCTTGTTTTTTCCTGGGTGGTTGCAGGGCCGGGTTGGTGGGGTGGGGCAATGGGTTAAGTGGGTGCCGGGATTATAACAGTGGCCCCAAGAGAGCTTTTGGCTGTAGGGCCCTAAAAGTTTCTATCGGCGGGCCCTGATAACCAGTATAACAGTAATCATTACATGACTGCATTGTAAAGACCACTACAAATCCCTATATCATGCACCACCTGCTCAAGCACTGCACTACACAAAACACAGTATATCCGTATTACCTGGAGTTTATTTAAATTCACTGAGCTATGTTAACCCCTTAAACCGAACGCCTGAAAAGTACTTAATGACCAGCACTTAGTTTTAGTTTTTGTCTCCTTGTTTTCAACAATCGAACTTTTTTATTTTTCATTGATGCAATTTGTATGGAAGGCCCTTCTGTTATGCTAGAAAGTTTGGTACTTTGGAGAAATATTTACATTTGTTTATAAATTATTGAAGATTTTTTTTCAATTATTTTTTTTACACCATTCACATTTCACACTTAATAATGTGTTCGATTAATTCTACAGGTTAGTACGGTCATTTGGATACCTGATATGTGTGGTTTGTGTGTATGTATGCGTGTGTGTCTGTAATGTATGCACAATAATTTTTTGGTAAATATTTATTTTTATTTTATTATTTATTTTATTTATTTTTATTCTATACTTTTTATGTTTTTACTTTTTTCTTTTTAAATCCCAAGAAGTGATAACTGTTTTGCATTATTTTTTATGTATTGGTATATTCATATATGACAAGGCATTATGGGAAAGGGGCTGAGAAGCCCAAAGCGTCCTCTGTTGGATGTAACAAATCCTCAATTTGCTTTTGACCCACCGCCTTGTGATATGTAGATGCTTAGTAGAGGGCGAAAAGCCAATACATAACTCTACACGCCGTTCGTTCGGTGCTCTCCTCAAGGAGAGATCTTCCCCTTTCCATATTCATATATGCTAATACATTATAATCTGTGTCAGTTTGACACAGGCATCAATCAGGGCAGCACACAGTCTGTGAAGGTGTAGGGTTGTGGAGGTTTCCTCCGCTTTCCGACGCTTGTAGAGACTGTGGTAGGAACATGGCTGTGACGTACAGCTCTGTTTCTAGTGCAGCTGTGGTGCTAGGAGCCGCAAAACCGGCGGGCAGTCATTAAGAGGTTAAAGGAGTTGTCCAGAAGTCTCCCAAAAAGTTCTCAAATGACTTGTCTTTATCTTTTTGTGATGTTTTCTGTGCTGTATGTAGTCGCCCTCCCATGGGTGGAACTATAGCCGAAGCGGTTGCTTTGGGACCCAGGGGTTGAGGGGGCCCACTTAGGTCCAAAAACATTGCTCCTTTTATAGCGAATAACAAATTAGTGGCTTTTTACTATCTATAACAACTCTATACGTTCTATGAATGATAGCCTCATATAATTGATATTTATGCTGCTCTTTCAGAATCTTGTCAAAAGGTGGTGGGGGCCCATCTCTTTTTGCTATGGGGCCCCATGAATTCTAGTTACACCCCTGCTCCCTTCTGTAAAGCTGAGTAGAAGCATTTTCTGTTTGACAATTGTTTTTTGACCCTATAAACTACAATCTTCAGGATCCTCTGCTGTACTTCCTGTATCTTCCTCCCACCCAAACTTAGTTCAGTGAGTGCCTCTATTTCATCCACCTCTTATGAATGCCTCAGAAGGCAGTGTGACTTTGGGGGCTGCCCTGAAAACAGCCACACCCCTTTGGTCATCCGATATCTGAGGATTGACACAGAGCTGTTTCCTGTGTGTGGCCACAGAGATCTACAACTTCTTGACATTAAACAGCAAATGTGAAACAGAGGGTGATTTCATGATGAAAAATTTTAATGAAAAGTCACATAAAGAAAGTTTGCTTTATCTTTGAAAGAAATATTATTTTGAATTTTATTATGCTGTATTAAAAATACAGCTAAATACCACAATTATTACTATACTACTAATAATAATAAATATTCCATTTTTACTTCAAAGGTTGCCCTATAAATTAAAAAAAAATCTAGTTATTGGTTTCTCCTCTTATTTCAAGATGTTATATCTGTCTTTGTAAAATGTGGGTAACTACTCATTCAATGTTAGTTGGCTGATTATTGAGAATCAAATTTTCTATATTCATCCTGTAGGCTTATATATGCAAATTGTTCACCATGCCTGCAAACATTAATCAGATATGTTGGTGCTATATAACTAAATATAGTGATATTGAATGACCCTAAAAGATAACCTGAAGTTCCCAGTTTGAAACAAGGTCGCTGACTATTTATAGTACTGGCCTTCTTTAAAGGTAGATGGACCTTAAAGGGTCCTCATATTTCAATAACCGGGTGTGATTGTAACATATATAGTTAAACCCTTAAGTGACCCTGTAAAATCACCAGCTGCAGAAATGTTGGACAAGTCAAAATGTCTTAATTTGGTTCCTCTTGTATATCTCATATTTGTCATCAGTGCTGTACTACAGAAATAATAACTATTTTGTAGTAATGATTTGTACCGTAAGTAATAACATCAGTCATCTAGAGTATCCTAATGGGTGAAGAGAACTTGGAAACATCTAAGTTTTTGGCCAAAAATCATTCTAAAGAAAACACATAATAAATCTCTCATGCTGTCTGAGATACTGTTTGCTTAGAATACAATATAATAATGGTAAATGTGCTCTATGTATTAAAATTAAGATAGACAAAGTTACAGACATAATCATAGTTCACAGGTGTCAGCTCCGATTATGCTCATCTACAGGGTATATTTTTTCCACTTGTGAGTAATGCACCTTGTGGGCTAATGCACTTTTTATATACATTGACTTTATTAGCTGAAATGTGACAGTACTTAAGAATTACAGAAAATTATCTCATTTTAATGGTGGTGGGCATCCAAAATTGTGTAGGTCTTGGCCGCAGATGCTAAGTTAAGAGACACTAGACAATGGATTAAGTTTATATAATTTTTATAGAAAATATACAAAATATGTCTGATCAGTTGGATTTGTTCAGTGGTGGAACTACCACCATAGCAGCCATAGCGGACGGACCTCTTAGTATATAGGCAATGAATTTATGAGAGGAACTAGTAAGTTACCATACAACCTTAATGTTAGCAATTCTACTTAGGATGATACCAGAGCAACTGGCCCCATGCACTTCTGATGGAGGGTCGGAGCTTCCACGAGAGCCACAAAGTTCTGACCCTCTTCCCAGCAGAGCAGTGTCAGATGCAATACCAGGCTGCACCAGCAGCTTTACAGCAGGAGTCGGTACCATATATACTCGAGTATAATGCCGACCCGATTATAAGCCGATGGCACCTACTTTTTGCCCCCAACAACGGGAAAATTTTAGTGATCGAGTATAAGACTAGGGTAGAAAATGCAAGCGGGCTACTGGTAAATTTTAAAAATAAAAAGGGATAACCAATAAATTACATCATAGGCAGTTTAATGTCCCCCATGAGGCAAACTTATTAGGCGGAATATAATGGCCCTATATGAAGGTATAGGCAGGTATATGTCACCATAATTGCGCACGTATAGGGCCACCATACGGACATGTAATAGGCACAGTTATATGTTCCTCAAAAGCAGATTATAGGCAGGTATTGGCCCATAGCAAGGTTATAGCGCAGGTATATGGCAACATAGGCAGGTAAATGGCCCCATAGGCAGGTATAGGGCCAGGCTGTAGGCAGATATAGAGCAGGCTTGTAGGCAACGGGTGTATAGGCAGGACTATAGGGCAGGCTGTAGCAGGTATTGGGAGGTATATAGGGCGGGCCTGTAGGCAGGTATAGGCAGCTGTAGGCAGGTGCTTTAGGGCAGGTATAGGCAGCTGTAGGCAGTATAGAGGGCTGCTGTAGGCAGGTATTGGGCCGAGCTGTAGGCAGGTAATAGGGCAGGTTTATGGCGTGTAGGGAAGGGTAAGGCAAGGTTATAGGGCCGGAGTATGCAAGGTAGTAGGCGCTGTAGGCAGGTTTAGGGCGACTGTAGGCAGGTATAGGGCAGAGATATTGGGCCGGCTGTAGGCAGGTAATTAGGGCAGGTATAGAGGCCGGCTGTAGGCAGGTATAGGCCGGTGGTATAGGCAGCTGTAGGCAGGTATAGGCCGCGGTGGGCAGGTATAGGGCCTGGCCTGTAGGCAGGTATTGGGCCGGCTGCTGTAGGCAGGTTATTGGAGCTGTAGGCAGGCTTAGGCAGTTCAGTTTAAAAAAATTTTAAAAAAAAAATCATTTACCTGGCTCACCCGCTGCTCCGTCTACCCTTGCCGCTCGCCTCCTCGCTGTCCGGCCTCCCCGCGCGTGGTCCTGCATCTTCTCGGCAAAGGCGGAGGGTGACATTCTTAGGCCGCCCGGCACGTTGCGTGATGACACATGCTGCCTGTGCGGAAACTGCCGGCCGTACGGACGACCATGCGGGCACGGAGCGCTCACTCTGTGCCCCGCAGTGGTATCCCTTCACCTATAGGAGTCGCATGTAGGTGAAGGGATCGCGGACAGTGCACGGGCCATCGCAGCGCCTGGACACTGTGCGCTCACTCGGCCTTCAGTTATATGCGCTCCCTGAGGAGTCGCATATAACTGAAGCATCCCTGTCGGCACTCGGGCCATCGCAGCACCCGAGCGCCGACAGTGACTCGAGTATAAGTCGAGGTAGAGTTTTTCAGCTAATTTTTTGGGCTTAAAAACATGGATTATACTCGTGTATATACGGTTAGTTTGTGTTTGGGAGTGGGTGGGGGTAAGGAGGAGAGTGTTGGGTGTCTGCGTGTGAGTAAATGTATGTGTGTATTTGTTTAGTGTGGGGAGGTGGCGGACGGTTTCGAATGGGGGAGAGGGGTTAAGAGTAGTCAGGGGTACATGGGGAGAGGGGTTTGAGTGGGGATATAGGGTACCGTGGAGGGTCAGAGTGGGTGGGGCAGGGGCGAGGTTCGCACACAGTTTTCTTATCTTAGAAAATTCGTGTACCACTTGATAAAAAAAGAACTGGGTGCCACTTGTGAGGAATGGACCTCGTATAGGCTTTCAATCCTATGTATGTGAGGAATGTTTCTGTTTATTTACAGGTTTCCTTTTTGGACTACTTTGGATTCGGTGGACTGTCTCAGATAAGTCTTGAATCTGTACTTTTAATAAAATGGTTAAAGAGTGCTGGTTTTGTGTAGATTTTATTTAACTAAAAATGTTTTTTGTTTAGTGTTATGGTTTTTTCCCATTTATTTCCAATGTTAGTACTGCAGGCTGGTACTTTTAGCATGGGGAGAGCCCTATATACATGGGTCTATCCATTCTGATAGTATCAGCCTGCAGTTGTTGGTTTAAACAGACTGGTTATGAAAAATGGGGAGACCCTACGTTTTATTTATATAAAATACAAAACTGGACATCCACTGTAATCAATAAATATATACATAATTAAAAAAAAAAAAACATGTGGGATTCCCCTCATTTTTCATAGCCAGCAAAAGTAAATCCAGCAAGTGCAGTCTGATACTATCAGGATGAGAAGGTCCATGAATATTGGTTCCTTCCCACCCAGAAGTGGACCATCACATTAGAGGGTCCACTTCTGATAGTAACCCAGCTCTTTCCCTGGTGTATTGGGTAATGGGATAATAGTGATAGGGGATAAGTATCAGTCTTGGAATGAAAAAAACACCAAGTCCTAGCACGAGTAATAGAGAGATGTCTGTCACAAACCTCCATTGCTAACACTGGAATAAAATGGGAAAAAAAACCCAAAGGGGCATGAACAAAAACATTTTATTTAAATAAACACTCCATTTTATTAACTAAATGGATCCAACGCTGGTCCAACATAGTTGGGGAAACATATAAAAATAAAAACACAACAAAAAACATCACTTAACTAAATCCTTCTGCCTCTCCACCCACCCCTCCCCCACTCTCCACAAAGATTATGCCTGCAATATGATTCTGGAGTGTTCTGACCACGTGCTGCTCAATCTCCAGTGGAGATGGTCTTCTGCCCCCCCCCACAAAGAGATTATAAACTGTGCTGTGTACTCCTCCTCCTGCTTCTCCCCCACCATTGTGTTATGCATCCTAGTGCGAACACAGAATACAACCAGGGTCCTAAAACATCCAGGGTCCGGGCTCTTTGTGTTAAGTTTTGCTTAGTAGGGCTGTGTTCACACGGCGTTTTTCATGCCACATAGTGAACTGCAGTATGTATTTTTGCAGAGAAAAACGTATGTTCCTGTCACTAATTTTCTGCATACTCCACATTGATCCTGTCCAGCACTTCAGCAGTCACTGTACAATGAAAATCAGCGCTGACAAATTTGCTTCTTCAAAAGCGCTCATCTATGTATGACAGTGTAATACCTTATACATAGCAGTCACCAATTAATACATCTATACATGGAGCAAATATACCAGACCAATCAGTTACTAAAAAAAACCTCCTACAAAGACCCAAAACTATTACTACTTAAGGATCAAATAATACTGACAGACCATGACAAAACGTGACCACCAAATGTGATTATCAGTTGTACAAGGCTCTGAAGATGTATATTAACGCCATACAGTGACGAAATAGTGGTAGAAACCAGTTGTATGTAGATTCTCAGCAGAGATATAAGTGATTACACTGCAGTTACATTTAGTGACTTAACATCTTTTCTGATCGGAGTCGTTCACTTTCCCTTCTCTTCTCCATCCAGCCCAAACCGCCATGATGACTACTCCCAGTCTGACTCCTCTCTGCAGAATTTACCACACAAACATTTTAGAATCCTCACTTTTCCTATATACCTATATACCTTCCTACAGTGGGGTTTACAGAACTCTCTTCCTAATGGTGGTTTATACAGGAAAGCATGGTGACGCCACTGTACATTTGCTTGGGGGAAGAAAATTCAGGGATAACATCATTGTTAACTCTAACCATACATGTAAGATAGCTGTTGACTAAACACTTGTCTGGTTGACAGCTATTTCTAGTTTGAGCCCATTAATAGCTGTCACCTCTTATGAGATGCTTGGATAGCCATTTGATGACATTTGAAACCTGGTCAGCCAAATTGTGAGTGCCCTTGATATAATCTAAATAATCCCTGTTAAAGAACCAGCCCAGCACTTGCCACTTCTATAGAGCACTGATCATGTCATGTCCTGGTATGGTTATTTGTTTTGTGTGGCCTGGAAAGAAGGTTTGTTGTGTGTAAAGTGGATAGGAGTTTAGCAGTCTGTAGGTCTACTTGTATCTATAAACTGCCAAACTCTTTGTATCATGCTACAGATTTTCTGTTTCTATAGCAACAAAGAGGAGGGTACGCGGGCGTGGTTGGTCAAAGTTCATCAATCATTAAAGGCATCAGATGTAGGTAGCAGCATAGTAATGGTCTGTCAACTGTATGGCAGTTAGGCCTGACAGACCAGACAGCATCGTAAGCAAAATCCTTCCCTTTCAATGTAGGTTTTGTTATGGAGGGGGACTTTTCTATGGTTTGCCTCAAGAGGCAGAGAATATATTACACCTAATTTTTATTTATGTCTAGAGGAAGGCTGAGCTGTTTGTCATTTATCCCAATCCAAACACTCAGCACCTTGACCCCTCAATTACAGTAGGTTGATTGCTCAAACTCGGCTGGTAACTTCTAACACACAGCCAGATGATTGGCTAAGTGTTTTACTGTAAAAGGGTGTTCCAATCATAGACTTTAATCACAAATCGATAAGTGCGGATTCCATCTCCTAGACCCGAATCAGGAAAAGCCCCCAAAATTTTCAATTCAGAATAAAGAGCCAGTCACACTTTCCATTCTGTCCTATGGTAGCTCTGAGTACAGCCGTATGCTATATTTGACTATACTCAGATCTCCCATAGAGAGTAATGGAAAATCATGCACAAGCGCACTCGGCTCTTCATTCCGAGCCTGTACATTTTGGGGCACGTTTCATAGGTGGGACCCACACCTATCAGACTTCGATGACATGTCTTGTATGCCATCAAAGTCTATGGAGGGAACACCCATTTAAGTGATGTCACTAAGCTAGAGCAATTTAAATCTGCCTCTTTTTTATTTACCATAAGAGGTTAATCAGATTTCTAACCAGTTCTTTTTTCTTTGCTTCTTCTGTATTTTTTTGCAAGTAGATTCTTATATTACAGTATAATAGACCAACCAGAGATTCAATTATATTTAGCATCCCATACATCAAAATTAAATACATGTGGATGCTATTACCAATAATTTTCATATCAAAGCTTATGCTTCTGGGAGAAATATTGTAGAATATGTATACTCTGTTCTGACTCTGCTTTATAAGAAATAAATTGCATACATTATTTTAATATTTAATGTTATCTGAACATTCAATGGGAAGAGGGACATTAAATTGAGCACTTATTCCTGACAAGTGTTATTGGCATGTTTATTTTCTTTCTTTGTTTAAGGATAGTAAGAAAGCTTGATTTTCCTAAAACTCCTGGCAAGTGCAAAGTTCAAGTAATCTAAAGAGAGCTACAAGTAAAATATCCAAACAAAAAAGATTTAAAGTTAGTCTGAAAGTAAAAGAAATAATAGAAGGATTATTACCAGGGGTAAAATAATCCTCATTTTTTTGTCAAAAGATGATGCATAGGGCCACATGTATGAAACTGTTTAGGTCTAAAAGTCACTCTAGTAACCTATGGGCAAAAAAGTTAGTTTTAGACCTAAACAGGTTCATACACGTGGCCCATAGTGTTAGCCACTACCTATCATATTGAAGGTCCAGGAGTGAACACATTTACATTTTTTGTTCCCCATGCTTTTTGATTTGCACCACATGGTTCATAAAGCTGCCTCTGACTGTAGGGCTGAGAGGTTAGAGGGGTGGGAACCAGATTTGTGCATACTTTTGCTAAACAGAAATTAGTTGTGAATGGGCAAGATGAGCACTAAAGACGGTTGACTATTATGTGCCTAGAAAGTGTTCCCCAACCCACTTGTTCTTGTTCTGGTGTCTGGCAGACATATCTTTTAGCCTCTTCTGCTTGCTGTTCTCCTCTTCCATGATCATGGGTGATAGGGATGTATTATTCATCGTCCATAATAAGATGGCTAAAAAGATAAAGTGTGTTGTCTAGTCACTTATCTGACTTTGGGTTCAAATAAAGGCAGGACCTCCTTCTTACTCGTTCACAAAGAAAGAAAAACCCTCTGTCCCTCTTGAGCCCGTCTTCTGGGTTACTAAAGAGAAAGTTCTATATCTGAAACATATTTGCAGCCTTACTATTCTTCCATGCTCCTGTCATATTGCTAGTGAGTCTGTGGCTTCTGCTTCTCATGATACTCGTACACAGGTTATGCTACCACCATGGGCGCATCCCTGGTGTTTATAGGTCCCCTCTGCACCATCCTTTCCTTCTCTTAAGTAAAAGTTACGGTTGACTTCCCAACAAGCTGCGCTACCTTTACTACAATTGCCCCTCTGGGTCCTGCTTTTTGTTAAGGTGCCAGCCCCCCCCCCCCCCCCCACAGGCCCCTCTGTGCGTTCTTGTAACTAGTACTGCTCCATCATAAGTTAAAACTGGTAACTTATTAGCTCCTAAGTTATAAGCACTTTAAATAACACAGTCATACCCATAGTTAATACTTCCACAGTAGTTTGTAGAGATGTAGACATTCTCCCCTGAGAATCATGAAAAATAGCACAGAAACCCCTTATAAGGCAGATATTGCAGCAAATATCATCAATCAGGACTGACACGATGATAATAGCCTCAGGTTCTACTGTTCCTAAACCCTAACAGAGAATTGGCAGAGTCCTATAATAGCTGGGGCACATGCTGATCCTTCAATGAATGCTACTGTTGATTATTTGCATCCTTCAAATGTAGGCATGAGTGCTTTATCGGCTGGTGGATTCAGCATTTTGTTACAGGAAGGGTAGGATGGTCCCTAGAATTACAGCAGCCAGTAAGCCAGAAGACCCTGGTTAACATCAAGAGATGTTCCTGTGGCTTATCCAGTACCCAAGAGAAAAAGAGGCAAATATGCTCCTTGAAGGCTTCTCACTAAGCTTTTTTTATCCATAACTTCACTTCTAATGCTGTGATTTCCACTGCCAACCTGATATCTTTGCTAAGTTTGCAAAAAGTGATGCAGAAAACCTAGGCAAAGAAGCCAGTCTGGATCCTGTGGTGGGTTTATTTCCATCCTTAAGTGTTGTATCCAAGATGGAAGCAGAAAATATCAGGTTGATCCAACAACTCTCCTTTTATTATGGGGACTTGATTGGATGTTAAAAAATATTCTGAGGGGGGGGGTGGCCTACGATGTGAGTGACCAGACGTGGGATCTCGGAGCTCCGTCCAGGAATCAGCTTTTCTCATCATAAACCCGCAGACAATGCCCCCCAAAAAAGGGCTAAAAACAAGTCAAGACACTCCTAAAAAAAGGGGCCTAAAAGGCCCCGGGAAAAGAGGTCCGCAGATTTTATATAAACCCCAATAAACGGGGCCCCAGATCTTGTGCTTACAAAGACACTCTATTTCCCATTCCCCATTTTGGGCGTGCCCGAAATGGGTTTTTTTTCCCTCCCGGGTTTCCCAAAATATTTTGCAGCTCCTCCAAAAGGAACAAAGGGGGGTTTTCATAGGTTTCCCAAAATCTCGGGCCCCCTTCAGATTTTAGAAAACCTTCTCCGATGATAAGGGGAGAACTCTATTTTTAAATGTTTGAAAAACGAGGCGGGCTTTTAATACTAAAGCCAACAAATTTATACCCCCAACACAACCAGTTGTCTTTTTTCTCCAGGACGCGGGAGATTTAAGTACTTCGAAAAAGGGAAAAATTTAAATTTTTTTGTGGCGATTTAAATTTAACGCTCCAACCTCCCCAAATTAATACCTCCACGGGCACTCCTCCGTGGCTTACAACACAATTAAACAAACTCAAGAAAAAAGCTGCATATGATGCACCTCGGACGTGTGGAAAATTATGAAACCCCTTGGACAGGGATTACACATTCTTTTTTCCAAACCCCCATAAACACCTATAGTCGCATTGACTAAAACCTTCCCCAAAACACTCCCACTTAAAAGGGCCCGTCGACTCTAAATCGGCAATATTCCCCATTCCGATCATCCCCCAATACACTGTGACTTTCACTTTTCCAAATTTAAACGCCCCCCCTTCTCCTGGGGGAAAAAATTTGAGTCGCGGGTTGCGGGACCTTTTGTTTTTGCGGACCCTGCAAGCGGCAGCACAAAATTTCGGGGGAGGATAAATTTTAACCGATCAACTTCCCCACAGGTGCATGGAGGCGCTCAAAAGTGCCCCTTGCGGGCATATTTTATAAACCCCCCGGGGGCGGGGTTTAAAAGCGAGAGGCTTCCGGGGAAAAGCTCCAACTCCCCCTTAAAAACAAAATTTGAATTTTTGTTGAGTCCTCCCCTAAACTATTTGGCTCAAAGCTGATCTGAAAAGACTTAAAGTTGGGCCATGAAGTGCTCTTGCTTATGGGAAAAAAACACAAGGGGTATCGACAGATTTGCGCGAGTGCTTTTAGGGGTGGAGCAACAAGGGGGGGTAAATTCTTATCTCGTGCTCTGAGAGATAAAAAAGCATTCTGTTTTTTCCCGCAAATAAAAATCCCCGGGGGTTGGTACCGCTCTTTTTGACAGAAGACATTTTTTCCGGTATTTTTTAAAAATACTTTTCCCGACCCCCTTATAATCTCCCGCCTCCGGGCCCTTTCCAGAGCTCAAAACCCCGCATCCCCTCTCTTCGGGAAATTTCCTATCACGAATGTCCCTGCCGGGCCTTCCTGACCCAATCTCTCGCCTCTCGGGGAGGAACCCTTTCCTAAAGGAACTCAGGACAGCTGTCTCTTTTCCCCTTCCCCCGGGGAAAACCCAGGCCCCCATGGGTTTTCACGGCGGGATTTTAAAAAGACTTTATATGACGACCTTTTTGCCCCCCTTTTTAAAAGGGCATTCCCAAAGCGATCTCACTTCCTCCCCCCTTTTCCCTTTTTGGGTTTCTTGGAGCCCCATATTACTGTCATCCCCCCCAAAAAGGGGAAAAAACCGAAATTTTTCCCAAAAATATTTTCCCCCATTTTTCTTAAAATACAGACGCTAAGTTATTCCAAAATTGGGTCACCCTCCAAATTTTAACCAATATTGGGAAAACTTAAAACCAAACCCAGAAACCCAAATGGGGTTTGTTTTTCCCCCAGGGGGCGAGAAAATAATACATTGAAGAACCCTTCTCGATAATTTAAATTTTTCGCAACGTTTAAACCCCAAACCCCCCGGGATTCTGCTATCTTTGGGAGAGAAAGGCCTTTGATCGGGGGGCCTGGCCCCTTTCCCCGAAGGCGTAAATACTAAACTTTTGGGGTTTGGGGCCCCAAATTTTTTCTCAAAATACAAACCTTTTTAAACAAATTTCCCCAAGCCCAAGTTCGAATCAATTGGGTTTCCCCCTCGCCCCCCCCTTTTAATTAACAAAAGGGACCCAGGCAGGGATGCCCTTAAACCCCACTAAAATATGTCTTAGTGATGGACACCTGCCGCAGACATTGGACATTGGCCCCTATTTCAGGGGGACAGATTGGGTTTTCACCAGGTTAAAAGTTCTTCATTTGCTGACGACCTGCTCTTATAAAATTTCTGACCCCCAAGTCCCCCTTTCCCCCAGTTGATCAAGACTCGCCCAAAAAATTTTTGATTGATAACCATAAGAAAAAAAAATGGCTAAGATTTTGGCCCTAAAAAATTCTCTTCCAAATGCAATGGTCCCCCCCAAGACAAACTTTAAAAAAATTTCCTTTGCTTGGGCCAGTACCTCAATCAAAAACCTGGGTGTGCGGGTCCCTCGGGGTCCAACCACCTTTGATATTAAATTCTTCCCCCCCCGCTTAACATAATCCACCAGGTCTTCCTTAAAATTTTGGGGTAAAAAAAAGATTTCTCGGGGGATAGGGGGGTAACAATATTGGTTTAAAAAAAAATAACCTTCCCCCCCCCTGTCCTGTTCCAAATGGGCCCTCCAAAAAAAACTCCCCAAAAACTTTTTTTTCACCTTTTAAAAAAATCGAAAACAAATTTTTTTTTGGGGGGCAGAAACACCCTAGAATTTTCCAGGGTTTTTTTGATGCGGCCAAAACGGAGGGGGGCTTTTCCCCTTCCAAATTTACAAAAACATAAATTTTGGGGTCGGTTTGGGGGTCGGACCCTGGGGTTTTCTTCCCCCCAAAAAGCAAACTAAACTCGGGTTCCAGATGAATTTTGGCATGGGATGGTTTTCCTCTGTACACCCATCCCAGGCTCCCCCCACCATGCTTCCGAAAAAATTCTTTCACTCCATCCCATTTGTGACCCAAACCAAAATTTTGGGTTTTCAAGGGCATACCCTCCCCAAGAAGGCTTCATCGGGAGTCCACTCACTCCGCTTGGGGGCAACCCCCGGGTATCCCTGCACCCCGGGAATCGTCCTCCCAACCTTCCCTCAAGGAAGGATTTCTTTTTGGGGGGGATGTGTTCCCAAACTCCCCTTTTTAAATTTTAAAACTCCGTTTGATCGCTAACCCACGGGTGACGTCCTTTTCAGATTAAATTTCTAAAAATTACAATTTTTTGTGTTGCTCACAAAGGCGTAATAGACCAGGTGGGCCCCCAAACGATTTTTGAACGGGTGCCTTAAAAATATACAAGCACACACCTCTCTCAAAATTTACGGACTCATACGACTGTCACACCCACCAAATTAACATCCCCAAGTGTCATGGGAGAGGAGTTTTCCCCAGGGAATTGTGGAAGAGGTTTGGGAATAGGAAATTCCCAGTCTTGTACT
Source organism: Phyllomedusa bahiana (assembly GCA_025379985.1). NCBI lineage: Eukaryota > Metazoa > Chordata > Amphibia > Anura > Hylidae > Phyllomedusa > Phyllomedusa bahiana. Next base: position 38,387 of record JAODAL010007735.1, on the reverse strand, counting down.
AAACATCAGTCTCCTCAAAAATTTCAAGAGCTAATTATAAAATATTTTTCTAGATGGTACGGGGTTCCATTTTTGCTACACATTTATATCCTGCAGCCCGACACTCTGGCGCGCCAAATTTGGGGAGCCCGGTACAATCTGCACATCGGGTGGAAGTGTCCCTCCCGCAGCCATTCGGGCTCCAAGTCATTAGATTACTCAACGATCTGTGGGAGAGACTGGAGAATGACCCAACTGCCTGCGCTCTTCCCCTTAAGCGCCCCTCCACACCTTTAATACCATCTGATCTCTTTTTTATTAATGCAGGAAAGGGTTTTAACCCCCTTTGTGGCGTCCCACGAGCCCATCTGTCAGGGGTGGTTCAGGGAAATTCATTCCACTTAAAGGAGGAAGAATTGAATGTGATTTGGCTGGGGGACGCAGAAAATTTGGGAAAATGGGTGATGATCGGTTTTGCCCGCTCAGATCTTTTAGAACAACAACTAACTTTCCTCTGCACCTCTTTGCTCTACAACCTCTATGCATCAGGGCGGTGGACCTCCTATTCGCTGGGACCCCTTTTTATCCCCGGTTGCATCTGTTTTTTTTTTTTTCTTAAACACTTCTTTGTTGTTTATCTCGGCTATGGCCGATACTTATTTGTTTCAGCCTCAGTGACTCTCTTATTTTTTCTTCTCAAGTGCGGGGCATCACAATTTGAACTGGCCCATATCTGGGTAGCACTCTGCAACCTCAGTTGCTGGATCACCAGGGGCCATACCCTATACCATAGATCGGCTCTCTAATTCTTTTCATATTTGTGTGAACTTCTTTTCATGACCAGGTATGCACTCCTATGGGAGTCTTATCACCGCACAGGTGTTTTTTTTTTGTTTTTTGTTTTTTCTTGAGTGATAGTCGTGATCTAGATGAGTGTCTGTCAGCTTATTTGATTTTGCCTCTTTATTACTGAGATTTCACTGAGAATTACTTATATTATTGTCCTGTCTTATTTGTTCAATAAAGTTTATCTTTGAATATGAAAAAAAAAAATATTCTAAATATGTTCAAACTTGACCAAGTTTACATTTTTCCTGACTGTAGCAGGTGGATTATCATGAACATCTAAAATGACCCATTGCAGGATATTGTTTTGGTCCATTAATATAGGAGCAGCGTCAGCTATTAATTATCTTCTAGTTTGCTACAAGCTCTTGGGGCGACATCTATGTAACTTAACACATACACACCAGTTCACTATTGGATGACTATTTGTTCATGTAATGGCTGTTTTAACTGTCACATTACATTATTTTATGGCTAGGTTTGGTGTTCTTATGTCTGAAGGGAAGGTGGAGGACCCATTAACTACTCTGTCCTTTTTGGGTATAGAAATTAACACACAGTACCACAATTTGTACTGGATTCTTACTGAATAAAATATAAGTCCATCCATCATGCTGAAATAAGTCCACCCAATTCAGCCTATACTTCTAAGATTGTATTTTGTATTTCATTTGACAAACTAGATTTTCTCTGTGTAAAGCAATAATTTCTCTTAACCTCTTAAGCACCTGGCCTAAAAAGGCCTTAATGACCTGATATTTTTTTTTTTGTTTTTGCCTTCCTTGAAACAACAGTGGTAACTTTTTATTTTTTTCAATTATACAGTTGTATGGGGACATGTTTTATGCAGGAGAAACTGTATTTTTGCTCCCTTTAGCCATTATGTGCTTCATTTTTAATTGTATTATTTATGTTATTTATTTTTTTCTACACTTTTTAAGTTTTTTTTACTTTTTTTTTTAATCCAAGGATAAATATTTCACGCTTTTAATTTTACACTTAGTAATGTATAAGCATACTCCTGCATGCTGTTACATTACACACTGTGTCAGTATGACACAGGATGCAGCCAGGGCAACACACAGTGTGCGCTGATAGCAAACTTATATAGACAGTCCTGGGGAAATATACGCCACAAAAATGGTGCAGGTGAGTTCATAGATGTCACCATTAGTCATTGAGGCATTTTGTGTTGCATTTCCTGGAATTTTATAGTTTGTTCTGGGCTTTTCATGTAACTGGTACTGATAATATAACAAATTCCAAAAATATTGGGGCGCTGGGTAAAATGGAAAGAAATCTCTTAAAGCCATATTTTATTCCAAACAGGACATGAAACACTAATCAGACATTGAAAGTTACACATTTTTACATTTCATTTGAAAAAATCAACTCATTTACAAGTTGGTGGCAGCAACACAACTCATAAAAGCCAAAACAAGGCCATGTCAACCATTTTGCAGCATCTCCTCTTCTGTTTACAACAGACTGTAAACTTCTGGGAAGTGAGGAGACCAACTGTTGGCGTTTTAGGAGAGGAATGTTGTCAAATTCTTGTCTGATGTAGGATTTCAGAAGTCCTTGGTCTTCTTGGCTGGATTTTTCATTTCACAACACCCTGACAGTTCAGCACCCTGACTCTTCTGTAAAGCCATGCAGTATGTGGTTAAGCATCTTCTTACTGAAATATTCAAGGCCTTCCCTGTAAGGGACGTTGTCTGGAAGGGAACATATGTTGTTCTGAAACCTCCATATACTGCTTATTATTGATAATGCTGTAAAGATTGTCAAAGGCTTAGGTCCTGGAATGTCCACAGATGCTCTGGGACCTTGTGGAGAGGTGTTGATTAGTTTGGTTCCAAATTCCATTGCACTCACTACTTGAAATAACTACTGTAAGTCATTACAGCAGTGTGACATTTTAGCACATGTAGGTCAGCTAGTTTATAGAGGATTAGATCTTTCTTTAGCATATAGCTTACTAATTTGAGTGAAAGACTATGTTCACAAGGCTTATTTCAAGGCGTATTTGCAGATGTAATTACGTCCGCAAATACGTCCCGAATACGTTTCAAATAATAAACAATTAGATTAGCATTGATTCCAATGCAAAATACGCCTCGTCGTTCACACGAGGCGTATTTCCGCGACGTATTTTCGCCATGTAAATAAGATCGTAAAATTTAGACCCCTGTCACTTATTGAGGTGTATTTCGCGTCGTAAATCCCCATAGTAAAGAATGGGGAATGTATTTACGACGCGAAATACGTGCCACACTTTGTGACACGTATTTGAAACGTATTTCGGGACGTAATTACGTCCGCAAATACGCCCGAAATAAACCGTGTGAACATAGCCTAAATGTCTCGTCTTATTCTGCAATAAAAAAACTAAGGAATTCTGCATTGAAGAAAAGACCAGTAGACTCCTGCAAGTAGGGTAGAAGGTACCTGCTTTTTAATAGCTTACTACAGTGTTTATTATCAATCTTGGAAAAAGTTTGTCTTAGTGATTTTGATCTATGTTAGACACAACACATTTGTTTTAGTCTTTTTCTGTGTATTGTGAATCAGCAAATTTGTTTCTCCTACAACTTCTGGCAAAAAAATATAGAATTCCCTCATCCCTTTTTAGATACACAAATTTTGGAAATGGCACAAAACAGTGCTAGTTTAATAGCTGCATATGGAAAATGGGAGTAAGTTGTTTTTTTAATTTTTTTTTTGAGTGTATGGGGCAACCCTAACCTCTGCAACCATTGAACAACTACAACAGTGATGTTCCGACTGCTACTGGTGGAAATAAACAGAATATCATGGAGCGACAGCCTGCAGAGTGAGGAGATAGGTAAGTATAAGGTTTTTTTCTTAAATTGTAATTGGGCAGCAATACCTAAATTAGGTATTTCATTTATTTTTTTTTAAAAAAACACCTGAACAGCCCCTTTGATTTAACCATAGTAAATTAAGAATTGCATAGAAGACAACCATACTAGTGATTTCAAATCTTTACACATATGACTATCATAGTAGACATATAATAATCATTCAGTTCTAGACTGTGGGATGTGTGCTTAACATGGCTATGACAATAAAAGGTTAAAACAATACTCTCTAAAATTACATGACGTTCACAAAAAGGAGGCTGTAGATATTCTAGTGCCGAAATTAAGCGACACCCATGGTGTAAAGTTCAAAATAGTCAAGAAAAAAATTGCCATCTGGGTTCTTTAACTTTATCAAACCTATAAAGTATTTCCCAGTGCAGTTTCTGGCTCAGCAGACCCCAAAATGATCTAACGCGAGAGCCACTGTTTTTACTCCAGGGAGTCTTATTTGAGGATGGATTGCTAATTTTAAAATGAAAAAAATAAGGGAAAGTCCAATAAAACTCAGGCAATTAGTTTGCCCTAATGCCCTAATATTAATAAAAGGTCTTACAGATATTATTGAAATGTGTAAATAACAGAGGTAGCTAACTTCCGATTGTCAAAACTATTATATCTGGAGGAGTTAAATACACAATTGCTTAACCGCTTATTGGCTGGTTTGCCTGTAGTAGTCAATTAAGGGGTATTTTCATGTCAGACATTTTGGAATATTATCAGCATTTGCCAATGTCTTATAGGTGTGGATCCCACCTGTAGGATCTGCACCTATTAAAAGAACTGGGGTCCCTTTAGCCCTTGTCCTTTTTGTCATTCATTTGAAAGGGATATTTAAGTACAGCAGAGCAGATATTTCATACATATCTGAGGCAGGAACACCCTTTTTAGGGGTCATATTTTATATAGAATAGTATCCTCAAAGATCGGTGGGGAGCTAAGGTTTGGGTACTTCATCATTATTATTAGGAGTGTGATTTATTGTAAAGCGCCATGGATTTCAGGGCGCTGTACAATCGAGGGGGTTACATACATAACATGAGTCAAACGAGTACACTGATAAGTGATTAATGACAATTGGCACGACAGAGGGAGAGAGGACCCTACCCGCGAGGGCTTACAATCTACAAGGAGGGGGAAAGAGACAGAGGTGAGGGGCAGACATGTTTGTGGAGGAAGTAGTGACAACAAGGTTAGTGTAGGTTGTAGGCAAGCCTGAAGAAATGGGTTTTCAGGTTGCTTTTGAAGTTGGTGAAAGTGGAGGAGAGTCTGATGTGTTGGGGCAGTGAGTTCCTAGAGTGTGGGTGAAGCACGGGAGAAGTCTTGGATCTCTTCATGATCTCTTCCATTGCCATTGCCTCCATTGGTTTGGGCAAGACTGGCAACTTGATCATATTGCTGGGAACAATTAGACCAGGGCTTTTTCTTTCCCATCCAAGCTGCCAAAGCAGCTTTAGTTATGAAGAGGAAATCCAGTCAAGGAAAAAGCAATAACACATTCAAGTTCCTCTTAAATTCTTTCTTGACCTAATGGTTGACACATCTTGAAACAAATGTACAACAAAACATCATATGTAAAGTCATGTCCCTTAAACACTTCTCATTATTAGAATATATGATATTCTACAATATAATGTAAAACATCTTATTTTGTAATTTAAAAAAGTAGATTTAGAGTAAATTGACATTTTGACTATTTTCACTCAATCAATTTTTGAAAAAAGTGCTATTTGTAAAGTAATGGTGAAAAGGAAAGCCACATTTTTTATTGAAAAAATAGAAAGTTTGCTTTCATATGCTTAAAAAATGTATAGTTCCTTGTAGCCAGCACATGGTAAACATTCTCTTGTCATTACAGCCCAACATAGGGCAGGTACTAAAGGGTTAAAGCAGACGTGTTACCTTTTCATTAGTTGTGGGAATTGCAAGGTTAGGAAAGAAGAGTCTTCAGAAAACTCCACCAACATATCAAGTGAAATAATTAGCTAAACCTTCCTAAAACAGCCCAGCGGAGGTCAGTGGTGGCACTTAGATCATACAGAGGTTCAACAGCCTTTGGCTTATTTTTAATCCTCAAACTCCAATTTATTACTAGTTATGTGTGATTTAAAGGTATTTAAGCCCTCTTATTTGTTCAGAGCTTTACATTCACTGAATGCTAATACAGCACAACTGAATAAGCACAGGCCACACATGGTCTATCTCTCATCACTTCAGCAGGACAGATGACCTCAGGTAGAGAATGTTATTAAACTAAAAAAAATGGAATACCCCCACAAAAATAAATGAAGTCTGGTTACCTTCTGGAATATATTCAGTCGCTCCCCGCACCATTTTCTATACTACCTTTTCATGTTGCAATATTGTGTTATTAGTTCTGTAAGCATTATAGGATAAGAAGCCATTTGCCTGACCACACGCCAGCTGACATAGGTGTGAACTGGAATGTAGTCTTTGAACACATATAACTTATCTAGATGTGTCCAGGAGTTAAATCAAGTACTTTTCAAAGGTAAACAATTAAACGATCTAATCTTGTTAGAAGTAAAGACTCTGCTCTTTCCAACCACAACCATGGTGACATCACTCCCTGCTCTCCGTCTAATCAGGAAGGGAGATATGGACGGTAACCTACAGACACTTTGGGCAACATGTATGATTTATGGCGCTTAGATGCCAATTCTTCTGCACATATAAATAGTGTAGAATTTGCCTGATTTATGAACCCGGTCTACTGCAGGTCATAAATCAGGTGCATTCTAGCGCAGAAACCACAATTCTGGCTCAAGTAAACCACTTTGAAAGTAGTTTACCTGTTCCAGCAGTAATGCGGCTAGAATTGCTATACTGAAGCTATAAATCTATCGCTTCGTATGGTTCTAGTGCGTCCTGCCTCCCGAAATCAGACGCATAATAAAGTTCCGTAATGCGCCTGATATTGTTGTGTGGGCGATTTAAAAATATAGCAAATGGGGCTGTGCCTGATGTTGGACTGAAAAGATGCCAGACTTCTGGCGTAGCCCCGTTCATACATGTCGCCCCTTGTGTGCACTCAGAGCAGATAAAATCTCTCTTATCTTCTGACCAGTGCAATATTAAAAGACTAATGTATTTAGTAAAAGTCTTCATTTATCTTTCCCTACATGTTGAAAGCTAATCATTCTAGTGAGGAAAACCCTTAACCCCTTAAGCTGAACACCTGAAAAGTACTTAATGACCAGCACATTTTTTTAGTTTTTGCCTCCTTGCGTTTCAACAGTCGTAACTTTTTTTTTTTTTAAATGCGAAGTTGTATGGGGCCCTTTGTTTTTTTCTGGAAAAAGTTTTACTTTTAAAAATTATTGCAGGTTTTTTTTTTTTTTTATTTTTTAAACACCATTCAAAATTTCCGCTTAACTTGTTAGTTTAATTCAAAGGGTTATTACTGTCTTGTGAATGTGTATTTTTTTTTTTTGTGCGTAATTTTATGCAAAATTATTTTTTTTTAAAAATTTTTATTTTTTTTGTACACGGAAAAAACAGTTTTACTTTTTTTTTAAAAATTAGTAATGTAATAGAAAAATTTTCATAAAAGGGCTAATACTTTAAATTTTTTAGTTTTTGGCGTTTTTCCCCGTTTGGCAAACGAGATCGGATCAAATATCGATAGCCCGGCCCGCTATCGAAAAGGGTTTTTCGTTTAGTAGCATCGATTAAGCGATTCCCATTAAAGTCTAGGGGAAACCCAAAAAAACCCCTTTCATTTTACACCCAAAAAGGCGGAAACTAAATTAAAAACCACAAAAACCCAAATGGATCGTCTACATCTTAGGCAACACACTTGGGTTTATAAAAGTCACGGGAAAAAAAGTCACGGGAACCATTCACTACCCCCGGGTTTGTACCCCCGGCCGGGCCCCTTAAAACCCCTGCATCACCCAAAAAAATTAAAAAGCGCCGAAGGCAGTATGATTTAACCATCTCTTATTTGGGAACTGGACATTGAATACCCTGCCCTTTTGGAAACCAGCAGGGACCCCCAAACCTGCAGACCCCCCAAAATTTAAAAAGTGCCGCAAAAAGGAGCCCTTTCAACCACCATTTAGTTGAACTGGACACTAACAAATATCTGTCCTGTACCGCAGAATGACCTTTAAAACCCCTGTCTGCCCCACAGTTTAAAAAGTCCGGGAAAAAAGGAAAGTCTTTCAACCACCATTTTAGTTTCACTGGACATTGACTATACCGGGGTCCTGGGCCACAGCTGACCCCAAAACCTGCATGCCCCCCCATTTTTAAAAAGGGGCCGGAGAAAGGAGACTTTCAACCCCATTTTAGTTTCCCCTGGACTTTTGACTATACCTTTTCCGGGGGCCAAAGAAAGACCCCCCAAAACCTGCATGCCCCCCCACTTTTAAAAAAGTGCGGGGAAAAAAGGGATTCTTTCAACCACCATTTTGGTTTCAGGGACATTGACTATACCTGTCCGGGGGCCACAGCAAAAAACCCCAACCTGCATGACCCCCCATTTAAAAAGTCCGGAAAAGGGAAACTTTAAACCCACCCATTTTAGTTTCACTGGACATTGACATACCTGTCCGGGGCCACAGCATGACCCCCAAAAAAAAAAAAAAAAACCCCCTGCATGCCCCCAAATTTTAAAAAAAGTGCCGGGGAAAAAGGAGCCCTTTCAACCACCTTTTTGGGGTTTCACGGGGACTTAAACTATACCTGTCCGGGGCCAAACAGCATGACCCCCAAAACCTGCATCCCCCCACTTTTAAAAAAGTGGGGAAAAAAAGGAGCCCCTTTAAACCCCCATTTTAGTTTAAAACCTGGACATTGACTATCCCTGTCCGGGGGCCACGAAATGACCCCCAAAACCACCATACCCCACATTTAAAAAGTCCCCGGAAAAAGGAGTCTTTCAACCACCATTTTAGTTAACTGGACTTTTGACTATACCTGTCCTGGGCCACACATAAACCTAGGGCCGGAGTTACAGTGGGTGGGGTGAAAGCCCAAGCGGGCGTCCGTCATCTATTAACACCGGGTTTAAAAAACCCCTGATGACGGCAGCAAACGAAAAACGGGTTTTGGTTTAAAAGCAGAGTGCGGAAGCGGAAGTGTGAGAACTCTCCCCCCTTCCCTCTGTACACGAAAATACCTGGTAGCGCTGCCCCTCCGAAATGAGTGGGGAACCAATTGATTTCCCACTTGGAAATACTGGGGTTTTAACGCTCCTGTTACCCCAGGTGCCCTTTATTTTGGAAATTTTTTTAAATTTTTACTCAACTTTGCCGGAGGAAATGGTCTTGTATTTTGGGTTCTCTGTCGGGTGTCCATACCCCAAAAGTTTTTCTAAATTTTTAACCTACATTGGTCAATTTTTTCCTGAAACCCCCCTTTGTAAAATTTCAGGGGGAATTTTTTTTAACAGCTTTTTTGTCATGAAAATTTTTTTTAGTATTTTAAAATTCTAAAAACACATTTTTAAAATAGGATGGAATCCCCCCCAAATGTCTTTGTTTCTCTTTTTTTCATTTATTAAAATGGGTTGTCCCCCTAGGGGGATTGAAGCTTTTTAAAAGATCTTGAAAAAAACAAGTCATTTTGCAATATGTGCCTTTAAAAAAGTTTTCCTTTACCTTTTCCCCTTTTTTTCGGGCCCGCACTACCCACCCTTGACCACCCCTTGACAATTTTTTGAAAAAAAAATTTGTTTTGTTGAAACAACATTTTTTAGAATGGGAACCTGTATATACCCGGGCATGTCACGGGCAAAATCCCCCCCAAAAATTAAAAGCATGCCCCTTTGACCATTTTGGGCCCTTTTGTAAAGAACAAATTTTTCGTTAGAAACAAATTTTTTAAAATTTAGGACCTTTTAAAAATAGCGGTGTCACAGCAAAATGCCCCCCAAAAATTAAAAACATGCCCCTTAAAGCCATTTTTTGACAATTGTGAAGAAAAAATGCCCTTTTTTAGAAACAACATTTTTTTAAAATAGGTTCTGTAGTATAGCTGCATTACACAGAAACCCATCCCCCCAAAAAAAATTCCCAAAACCCCTGACCCTTGACGTTTTTTGGGACAATTGTGAAAAAGAAATGTCAAAAAAAAACCAAATTTTTTGGGAATAGGACCTGTAGTTTTTGCGCATTTCAAAGCACAGCCCCAAAAAATTTTAAAAAATGATTCTCGGGCCACTTTTAAAAAAAAAAAAAATTTTGGGGTTTTGAGGGAGAAAATGCAACTTAGAAGCCACATTTCTGTTCCAAAGGACCATGATTAAGCTGTTTTCTCACAGCAACTTTAACCCCAAAAAAATTTTTAAAAAAAATGACTTCCAGCCCCTGTTTAAAAATTTGGGGGAAAAAATTTCCACTTAGAAGCCACTTTTCCTTTTCCCAAAAGGGACCATGATTATAGCGGGTGTCTCAGAGAAACCATGCCCCCAAAAAAATTTTATAAATATGCTTCTCAGCCACTATTAAAATTTTTGGGGAAAAAAATCCCACTTAGAACCACATTTCTGTTCCAAAGGACTATTTTAAGCTGTTACCACGAAACGACCTCAAAACCATTTTACAATGCGAAAAATTTTAAAGTAAAGTGATAAAAAGGAATACGGTTTTGTCATGAAACCTTGGGGTCTTTTACAGTTTCCCCCCACACCCCAAAACCGCAAAAAAAAAACTTTTTGGGAAATGGAAAAAAAAAATTGCGAGATAAAAAGATCATTTTAAAAAAAAAAATTTTTTCAAGAAAACCCTTTCTGTTTGAAGAGGGAAAAAGTGAAAAATGACCGGAACTAAACGGGACCTCGGGAAATTGGGGGGCCCCAACTTCATCAAGACCGCCTGATTTTCTTGATGAATGTCAAAACGATCAACCTTATCTGTGGGAAGCCGGATGCGTTTTTTTCTGTAATGACTCCCCCAGTGGCTGAAGGGCCCCTCAGCTATGGGCGCTGGCTGCTGGCAGGGCAAAACATCTCTTGGCGTGGCGAGCGAGCTCGGGGCCATTCATCCATTTTGGATACCCAAAGTCGATTGGGTCCGGGAAAACATCCAAAAAATCGGTTTGGGCGCAATAGTCGTGCACCATGACTTAAGCTGGTCTCTTTGTTTGGGTGTGTGCCCTGCTTACATCGTTGGTGAGGTGGGAAATAAAGATTGCCCGAGGTCACCCATTAGGGGTTCGCCAATTGCCTGCTGCTGATGCTGCCGCCGTCTACTTGGCACCTATGCTGTCCGTCGCTGACGTTTTCCCCGGGACATTTGAAAAACCCGGAAGCAGACGCAACAGATGTTCCCTTGATCAATCACAAGGTCCCATTTTTCCCGCATTTTACTCTATTTGGGGGGGTGGAAGGAAAGTCCTGAGTTTTGTTTTTTTTTACCCGGGGGTCCAGGGGGTGGCCCCCCAGTAACTGTTTTTCATTTTGAGGCCTTAATGTGAGGATCATTTGGGGGAAATGGGGCCATCCAAGCATCCCTGTGAGAGATGGAGCCTTGATTTCCCCCAAACCCCTGGGTCAAGGGGCACAGCAAACTGTCTTCCTCATCTTCCCTCCCCCCGCCTAAAATTTTTCCCCAACCCTTTTTCCCAAGGCGGGGACGTCGGAAAATCGGTGCCCAGGAATCCCTCCTCCTCCGCTTCCCCCCCGGCAAGCTTCAAACAGCCTGACTTGCCTAGATGTGCCCCCCTGAGAGCTGATGGCCGCCCTTCACTACCCGGCCCCCCAACCACTGCCAATGAAGCCCGATAAAATTTAAAACCCCTTCGGGCCCCTTGTGGATTCGGGAGAGAAAGGTCCGTTTTCCCATCTGTGCCCGTCCCTCCCCGTCGTGGCGGGACTGTTTTTAAAGAGGTCCAACGATCGTTCCAGAACTAAGATACCAAAGTCATGCTGAAAAGGGGATTGTCCGCATGACCTTTTTGGGTGGCTTTTTAAAAAACTGGCAAGGATTGCAGAGCTCTTTCACCTCCCCCCCCTCTCGGTGGCTAAACACCCCGGGGTCCCCCCCCGCTGCTGTCGGGCCTTGTCATTTTCGTATTTGTAATTGGCATTGCGCTGCTCCCAATCGCTGGAGCTGGGGGAGGGTAAAATTCCGGGGGAGGGGTTTTGCCACTAAACAATGAGCTTGACGGGGGAGGGGCTGACCTGCAACGCACCCCGGGGGAGGGACAAGCAGGGGGTGCGAACGGCGGAAGGGGAAAACTCGACCTATTTTCCTCAGCGGGCGCCCAGACCTGGAGCGCTTTAGAAATTTCGTGACGAGGTTCATGCATGTGCCAGGAAAAGGGAAATTGCTCCCCTACCCATCTTAAGGGGGGCCACAGATTTCGCCGTTATCCAAAACCACTTGCCTGGGAAAAGGTTTTTTGTCACCCAGCCACCCCCCTCTTGGGGGGGGCCCGCCTCCTGACCCTTTTGTGGCGTCTCCCAAAACAGTTTTTAAATTTAACACGGCCTGGGTTTCCCCCTGGGCCCGTTTAAAACCACCCGGGCCTTGGGGGGGAAAAAACCCTCACCCCCTGGGGTTTTGAAAGCGGGCCGAGCCTGAACCACCCTCACCCCCCAAACTCCACCCCCTCCACCAGGACTTCAAGAGATATACGGGGGGGTTTTTTTGGGGGGCCGTGCTTCCTATCCATTTCGTGGAAGTGGCTTTTTTCCCCGGGCACAGATGAGACAACCCTTGAAATTTTAATGACACTGGCTGGCCAGGGAGGGGCGGCTGGAAAAAAATGCCCGCCCCGGCACTGGTATTTGGGGGGAGGCAAGGCCATGAAAAGTGGCGGAACCCCCTCTGTGTCCACCAGAGGGGAAAGGGAAAATTTTCCAAGGCCAAAAGCCGGGGAAAAGCCCAACCCAAGGGTTTTTGGCTTTTGGGGGTGGTTTGGGTTTAAAAGGTTTCTTCTGCTCCCAAACCGGAAGACAGAAGGCTGGCTGCTAACGGCGCTTTTAACGGCTGCAGGCTCAAAAATGTGGAGGGAAGGGTAAAGGGGGGTTTTCCCCCCGGGTGCTGGTTTTTTTACCCCGGTAAGGCTGAAGGGAGGCGATCCCCGATCATAATCTAAGATTTGGGCACTGAGGGAAGCTTGGTGGGGGGGGGAGGAGGGGGGGACAAGGTTCATGGTTGAAGCCCGCATCGGTGTGGCCTTTTTTTTCAAGTGTTCCCCCCCCATTTCAACTCATTCATTCCCCGCAGTGACTAACTGTTGGTGGTGGTTTAAAAATTAAGTTCTTGCCTCTACGATGCGTTTTTCGGCAAAAAGGGGGCTTGACATCGCGGGGGAAACAGAAAAACTTGCTCAAAAAAAGGCCCAGGCTTAAGTTCCGGACCTTTTTTTACGCATTACAAAGGGGCGGGTTTTTTCCCCTGACCCTGGCTGGCGGGTCATATCACGGATTTTGCGACCGCCCTCTCCCTTTTTTTAGGGCGGGACCTACTGACACTACCCCATCGTCTTCCCCTCGCCAGTGATGAACACTCGCAAGCAAATTTGCTGAAAATACCACATTTAGGATCCAAAATGTCATCATCATCATCAACACAGTCACTTGGTCGTCCTGACTTTTCCAGCAATCCGAAGAGCTTCCGGGCTAACAAGCAAGAGGCAACTGCACAGGCGTTGCCGAACCGCACGGATTTTTGCCGAATGGCTGACTTCCTTCTCCTCCTCTGATGCATCAGTAACTGGGGTGACCGAGTCAGAGAAATCATCCTCTTTGGCCTCATTGATCTTTTAAGATCCTTCTGACCCCAAACAGCATTTTTGTCATCAAAGAGGTTCTTCAGAAAATGGATTATCCCAGTGGGAAGTGGGTACACAGTTTACTTTGGGCTGCCTCACTTCATGTTGGACGATTCTGATGAGCTGATGACGACATTTGTGGCCGGTGACCGGGAGACAGGATGTAAGACTGCTGGATCAGGTGCATTAAAACCACTGAAGACAGCTGGCGACGCTGTTCATTACTGAGATTCACAGGGCCCTGACCCACGTGAACAAGGCCTGACGTCCTGCAAACCGACGATCACTGGCTGCGTGTTGTCGCCACACTGAAGACACTCTCTCGAACCACTCCCTCCATGTTCTAGCCCCCCTTTTGCCTCGCTTACCCCATTGCATTTCGCTCCAGTTCAAAAGATAAAAATTTGAAAGGTATGGAAGATTTTTTGGAAAGTCCTTATTAAAAGACGGCAAATCACAGCTTTTCTTAAACCCCTCTAATTTCCACAGCCAACAGGATTAAAAAAAAAAATGTTTCTTGCAATACCTTGAAATGCTCTGGGGAAGAACCCCGTAAGAAAAAATCAACTTGTTTTTTCCTTCATCCGGGGATTTCAACTGCCCAAGCTAAAATTTGATATTTTTCAACAAAAATATTATACAATGCGCTATTTTGCGCCAAACTAAAGACAACAACCCAAAAAACTATTCAGAAGTTACACGATGAGAAATTGTGTTTTTTGCAGCAATACAAACAGAACAGTTGCTGAAAAATTTTCAAAATTGTCTACAACTGGCTTTTTGGGGAAAAACGGGGAGCACCACTGCAATACCTATTTAAAAACTTCATAAAAAAGGGTGGTTTTGCACCTTAAATACACCTGCGTACTAAAAAATTGCTGTATTCAATTTAAGTGCAAGGGGGCCTATACAAAGGGGACCGCCAAAGTGAAAAAACACGAAATTTAAATTGGTACGGAAAATAAAACGTTTTTTTTTCACCTACAATACCCCTGGGGACTACAAAATTTTCGTATTAAAAATTTTAAGGGGAAGGGGCTCTTTGAACAAAGCTGGACTGCGCCAAAGGAAAAACCGAAAATTGTTAGGGATAATAAAACTTTTTTTTTGCACCTATCAAACACCGCGGGACACAAAATACTGTATTAAAATTTAAGTGCAAGGGGCTCTAAAAAAAACGGGGCCCACCAAAGTAAAAAAAAAAAACACCTTTTTGAAATTAATGATAAAAAAGTTGATTTTTTGCCCCTATCAAAACCCTCTTTTTCAGAAAAGACGTATCCAATTAAGTACAGCTGCAAAACATACAAAAAATATTTCACAAAAACGGGCCCAAAAACTTTAATCAAAACCCATTGCAAAACGGGGTAAAAAAATAGTCGGGCTGCCAATACCCCTCTCCTTTCAAAACCCTCCTCCCAAACCTTTTTCTGTGTTGCCCCAGCCCCCCCAGCCACCCCCCCCCACTCCCCCGCGGCGTACACGCAGATGGGTCCTTAAAATTCCCCCCAGTAAACTAAAAACTGCAAATCTCTAAACTACCAAGTTTAAAATTCACAGCAAAAGCATAGGGGTTTTCTGTTGAACAAAAAAACGTTTCGCGACTGTTTTGAAGAGACCGAGCACACATCCTCCATGATACACAGACCACCTGAGGCTAACAGGGAAAGGGCCGTTCTTGTAAAACGAGGTCATGTGATTTTTCCACCAATCACAACCCTACACTCCCAGTCATGATTCGCACACCCACTCAACCTGCTCTATTTTTAACGATTTGCTGGCCCCCCAAAATACAGGAAGCACGAAAATGGCCAATATTAAAAATTAAGCCGTTTTCCCTAAATTTCGCGGGGTCGGAAAAATCCGATCAACTAAAAAACCGTGCCGATTTTCAACTTTCGATAATAACACCCCCACACCTTTTACCTATTCCCACCTCTGTACAAACTTCCCAGGGGTGATTGAGCAGGTACAAGCCATAGCTTAGAGGCACAGTCTCTTAAGGGGTTGGAGATTATGATACAGTTATGGGCTGCTCCCCTCAGAATCATATTACCAGGTAGGTAGTCAAGACCCTAGGCAGGTAGGCAAATGGGCAAGGCCCCAGGTAACTAGATAGGTCCTATTTAGGTAGGTAGATCCCCGTTGGATAAGTTGGTCGGCCGGCCCCAGGGAGGTTGGTTGGTAGGCCCAAGTAAGGTAGATATGTAGGACACGGGTGGGTAGGTAAATAGCCCCCAGGTACATAAGTAGGCCCCAGTAAGTTGATAGGCTCCAGTTGGCCCCAGTTAGGTAGGTCGTAGGCAGGTGTTGGCCAGTCCCAGTTAGTTAGGCTGCAGGTAGGTGTTGTTGGGTCTTCGTTAGTTAGGCTCTAGGTAGGTGGTGTCCCCCAGTAAGGTAAGCTGTAGGTATTTAGAGCCCCAGTTACATAGGCTGCAGGTAGTTAGGGCCTCCTTTAGGTAGTCTGATGGTAGTTAGGGCCACATTTAAATTGGAAGCTGGTAGTTAGAGCCCCCTTTAGATAGTATACAGGTAGTTATGGGCCCCTGTTAGGTAGTATGCAGGTAGTTAGGGCCCCCTTTAGATAGTATGCTGGTAGCTAGGACCCCCTTTAGGTAGTATGCAGTTAGTTAGGGCCCCTTTAGGTAGTCTGCAGGTAATTGGTGCCCTCTTTAGATAATCTGCAGGCAGTTAGGGCCTCCTTTAGTTAATCTGTTGGCAGTAAGGGCCTCCTTTAGGTAGTATGAGTGTAGTAAAGGCCTCCATTGGGTAGTCTGCAGGCAGTTAGGGCCTCCTTTAGGTAGTCTGAGGGCAGTTAGGGCCTCCTTTAGGTAGTTTGCAGGAAGTTAGGGCCTCCTTTAGGTAGTCTGAGGGTAGTTAGGGCCTTTCTTTAGGTAGTCTGAGGGCAGTTAGGGCCATATTTATCATAATAAAAAAGAAAAAAAACTCACCTCTCTCAACAAGATGCCTGCCAGCTTCTAGTGAACCTAAGTCACCTACCAGGATGAATAGCGGAGCGAAGTGCTGGTGGCGCTCTGCTCCGCTGACACCCTGCAGCCCCAGGAATCGAGGGCCCTGTCTCTGAACATTCATGATGCGACAGCCGGAGCCCACTGTAGCTCGGAGCCTACCGGGAAATCCACCAACTCCCCGGCAGGACAGTCCAAGCCTGTCAGAGTGTAAGTTGGGGAACTGCCAGCCCTGATTTAAAGAGTGTCATTAGCAGTAATGAGACTGACTGTAGTGCAGTGCACATCCAAGCAGATTATATATGTACCTGTGCATCTAACAGCTCAGGCAGGAGCTTTTCCCAAGTTTGAAAAAAGGCTCCTGTGTGAGCTGAATCATTGCACAGGTGAATATACAATCACTTTGATCTGCATGGTTGTGCTGCCTGCATTTCTTCATTTTTTGTAACTGTAGCCAGTTTCTCCTCGCCACTTATGTCACTTTTTAATTCAAGGCTGCTACTTCCACGACTTACACTCTGACTAGTAACGGCTCCTAAACTTGTGTCATTTCTCTTACTCACCAACCACAGGCTTCACCCTGACCAAGAACACTTAGGTGTACTGTTTCATTACCCTTAGGCTATGTTCACACGGCTTAAATTGGGACATATTTCACCCTGTATTTCGCACCATACTGCGCTTAATACGGGGCAAGATACAACCCAGTCATTATGGTAATCCACAGTTCTCAAAGAGAACTATGGATTACGCCTCCTCTCCCCGCTCGGACAATACGCCGTGGCAAAATATACCATGGCACATACATGACAAAATTATCAATGTAGCAGAATTGGGCTTGACTGTGATTACAGCTATTGCGGTTGTATGATCCTATCTCAAAACCAAAGCCATTAAAAAGCACTGCAAAAGTTGAGATAACATTCTGGACCATGATATCATGGTACATCAGCTGTTAAGTTTAGTTTTGCTACATATGTAAATATTTCTTAAAGAGACATACACACAATTTCATATAATCCAGATACAAGCTTTATTTCCTTTCATACATGACATCAAATAAAGTTTTTGGAAATTGTCTGGAAAATAAACTTGCACAGTACTACCAAAGTACTATGGTAAGCTTTGTAAATTCTTTAAAAAATGTTAGCAGTAAAATAGTTCTCTTTTCCTTTAGTTCTGTTGGAGTACTGGGGATATGTATCTCTTATAATTTATTTCACAGTAAACATGCAAATCATCATTCCCTAGGAGAAACAAAACATTACTAAGAATCTTCAAAATATTTATATTCATAGAGTGCTAACATACTAGAGCAAGGCAATGGTATTGCTTGTCTTTTCTTAATGAACTAATTGGTAGCTCTCCAAAGCTTTCATTTTATGGAATATTGTGGCATTGTTTAACTCCTCTGCACTAGCTTATTGACAAATTGCTGCATAGTGTGTATACTACATAGAATGTATCATCCATTGTAGATTGAAAAGGATTTCATGGTCAAGTAACTATCATAAAAAAGCTATCAGAATTAATTTTAAGTGTACAATACACACATTCACTCTAATGATAGTTTGATTATTATTTGTATTGGTATAATAAATCACCAGCATAGAGAAATATTAAGCAATCTTTTCCACCAAGGGTTGCTTCACTGGCAAGAGCTGAGGTTTTCAACTGATATATTTATGTTATTTGATGCAAATCATAATGTGTAACAGCCCTAAGCAATCCAGTTCAAATTCAACCACCTACTTTATTTTTTACCATCATGCAGATTAATACCAGACCGATACAGCTTGGTTTTATTTTTTATAACCCTTTTATAAATTTTGAATCTTTTAACAATGGTGATTTTAACAGCCCCATCAAATTCATGATAGGTAACAGGTCCTTACAACATGATGTAAGCTTGTAGGGAGGAACTTTATGCTGAATATTCTTTTTAATAATCTAGACCCTGTTGCCAGGAGACACCATGGAACCAGGACATTGATGTTTGTCAAAAGTTCTTTTTACCTTGGTTGCAGCAGATTGTAAGTTCTTGAGGATCTCTATATATTTCAAATTCTTTAGAGTGTTTCAAGGAAAGATTTACAGAATAACTCAAAAGCATGGTTCTTATATGTGCAAACTTGGCTCAAGGAAACTGTCACGTCAAGGGAAGTACAGTGAGCCTTGACTGGAACCCAGCCCACTGTCCCTGCCTACTTAACGTGCTGCCCTAGGTGGCAGACGCCAACTGGGCGACAGTCCCTGCGCTGCTAGAGTGCTGGGGCCGTCGGGAGGAAGAATAGTCAGATTGGTCAAAACCAATCAGAAACGCCAAACCACAAAATGGAAACAAAGAGAAACCTTAAACAAGCCGGGGTCAAAAGCCAAACGGAGGTACAAAATCAGATCGTAAGACAGGGTAAGGAAACAAGCCGAGGTCAGGTACACGGATAAACAAACAAGCAATAAGCACAGATATGAAGGCAGCCAGGAAATATCACAGGCACTTGCACTCAGCAAGCAGGGAGTTTAAATGTGTTTCCCAGATACCGCCCCTGAAGCTGATTGGAGCGTCCTCCACGTCCTCCCATTGGCTGGTGCGACACGCCCCCTGTCCAGAGTGGCTGGACCTCTGTCACTCACAGAGCTGCAGCAGAATGTGTATCAGAGTGCGGTCGCAAATCAGCTGCTGCAGAACATTGCTCCCTGCAGACCGAGCGCTGTCCAGCCCAGACAGAAACAGTTCAAACCAATTGTCTTCTTAGTTGTTGGAATAAATCCTAAGGAAGTACCTGACTATCTGATTTACTTTAATCATTACTTTACAAATGACATGTGTAGAAAAAAATTAGGGATATCTTCAAGGCTTTATTGCTCTCCAGATGTTTGATACAAACAGCATTTTTTGGTGTAAGACAACAGATCTCCTTGGAGAAGGTCTGAGCTAACTTCAGAGCTGACCTAGATGATGGAACAAAATGTACCATTTAAAAAAAAAAACCAATCCACTACCATCCAAATGATAGTGAAATCATAACTAGAAGGTAATTTTGTGAATAAATTAACTGAAATATTTGTCCAGGACTTAGTTTAAATAGGCAGTGGTTAGAGGAGTTCTGAAGTTGTCTGTTGTTATGGCTTGAACTGTGCACATACACTCACCGGCCACTTTATTAGGTACACCATGCTAGTAACGGGTTGGACCCCCTTTTGCCTTCAGAACTGCCTCAATTCTTCATGGCATAGATTCCACAAGGTGTTGCAACGATGCTAAATTGGTACCAAGGGGCCCAAAGAGTGCCAAGAAAATATTCCCCACACCATGACAACCACCACCACCAGCCTGAACCGTTGATACAAGGCAGGATGGATCCATGCTTTCATGTTGTTGACGCCAAATTCTGACCCTACCATCCGAATGTCGCAGCAGAAATCGAGACTCATCAGACCAGGCAACGTTTTTCACAATCTTCTACTGTCCAATTTCGATGAGCTTGGGCAAATTGGAGCCTCAGTTTCCTGTTCTTAGCTGAAAGGAGTGGCACCCGGTGTGGTCTTCTGCTGCTGTAGCCCATTTGCCTCAAAGTTCGCCGTACTGTGCGTTCAGAGATGCTCTTCTGCCTACCTTGGTTGTAACGGGTGGCTATTTGAGTCACTGTTGCCTTTCTATCAGCTCGAACCAGTCTGCCCATTCTCCTTTGACCTCTAGCATCAACAAGACATTTCAGCCCACAGGACTGCCGCTCACTGGATGTTTTTTCTTTTTCGGACCATTCTCTGTAAACCCTAGAGATGGTTGGGCGTGAAAATCCCAGGAGATCAGCAGTTTCTGAAATACTCAGACCAGCCCTTCTGGCACCAACAACCATGCCACGTTCAAAGGCACTCAAATCACCTTTCTTCCCCATACTGATGCTCGGTTTGAACTGCAGGAGATTGTCTTGACCATGTCTACATGCCGAAATGCACTGAGTTGCCGCCATGTGATTGACTGATTAGAAATTAAGTGTTAACGAGCAGTTGGACAGGTGTACCTAATAAAGTGGCCGGTGAGTTTACATTGCCATCAAAAGTTTTTGAATACCTTATTTTTCCAGTTATTTTTTACAGTAACACAGTTCTAGTATAGTAAATAGCTTTAAATGGTTTAAAGGTTCAAAAATATGTTACCAATATATAAATATGAATTTTTATCCTCAGATGCAACAATAATGTGAATCTATGATTTTAACCAAAGGGCTGGGTAAGGGACGACATCAAGAACAGCTGCTCTATAGCACAAAAAGCAAATTGCAATTTGAAATAAGGTGCAATCTATTCCTAAAGATGTCTTAATTTTTGAAGATTAATTTGAAACCCTCTGATTCTATAGAAACAGTGTTGTAGCAGACTGCATTGCAATAATCTCTAGAGTAGAATTTAGACAACTTTGCTGTTGAGGGCAGACCATGTTGCTATCAGAAGTGTAAGGCTATGTTCACACGGCTTAACTGCAATTACGCCCCGCAATTACGCCGTGTGGACGGGGGCCGGACGGGACGGGGGGGGGTGAGCAGGGGCCCGGCACTTCGCCGGCCATTGATTTTGCATTACCAGGGGGCGCGTTTTACGCGCTAGAATTCACATGTCACTTATCTCCCCGCCGGCGGATTCGCGGAGCAGGGCAAGAGGGAGACGTAATCCATAGTTCTCTATGAAAAACTGTGGATTACCGAAATGAATGGGCGTTTTCACCCCTTTAATTTGCGCACTTCGGCGCGTAATTACGGACCGAAATACGGCCCATTTTAAGCCGTGTGAACATGGCCTAAGTCTGTACTACAAAAAGATTGCCAAGAAAGCCAAAGTGGCAGTCAGTACAATATCCTGCACCCTCAAATGGCACCTACAGGTCAGGTATTAGTAAGAAAACCACTGCTAAGATTGAAAAATGAAAAAAAAACTTGACTTAGGGCAAGCTTCAACTCCTGTGGACTACTGAAGAATGGAAAAAGGTCTCATGGATTGATGATTCAAAATATTTGGTACATTATGCATGGTTTTTGTGTGTCATTAAGTAGAACAATAGATGGTTCCTAAGTGTGTGTTACCAACTGTCAAATATAAAGGAGGAAGTATGATGGTCTTGGGTTCTGTTACTGGATCAAGAGTTGGCAGCTTAAACAAGGTGACTGGCACACTGAACAAAAAGGGTTACCACAGCATTTTAATGTGCAATGCAATACCTTCTGGGTTTGTCAGAGTTAATATTAAAGCAAGATAATGTCCAAAAACATAATTTTAGGCTATGGTACAACTATCTTTGAAGACAAGCAGTAGCTGACAGGCTTCAAACAATGAAATGTTATGCACAGTCTCCAGACATACGTATACCTCATTGAGCTTATTTTGGATGAGTTGTACAGAAAGGTGAAAATTATGCAACTTATAAGTGCAATACATTTGTGGAATCTTGTGTGACAATGTGGGAAGAAAATTCTGAATAACATCTGAATGCAGTTGTTATACACCTGTTATATCAGCTAAAGCTGGAAACTTTGAAGAGTACAAAAAATCTGGCTTTAATTTGCTGAAACAAAGCTAATCCATTCATTTTTATTTATGTTTTTATTTATATTCTTCTTTTCTTTCATCTCAACGTACATTGGAGACATTGTAAATAGTGTTGAGCGATTACGTTGGCTATCGACATCGGGCGATAGTCGATAGTCGGCCACCATCGATAAGGTTTTTCGATAGTCGATAGTCAATCATCTCCGATGACATTTAAAGTTATGGGAGAGCAACAACACCTTCATTCTTACACCCAAACAGGGTGGAAAAGCTGGAATTAACAGCCAAAACAGTCAAATGGATACCTGCTACTTCTTGGGCACAACACTTAGGCTATAAAAGCCACAGAAAAAAAGTCACCACCTTCACTATCCCTGTTTTGGGTACCACAGCATGACCTTAAACCTGCATCACCACAAATTAAAAAGTGCCAGAAGGCAGTATTATTTGAACCATCATTTTACTTGAATGGACATTGAATATCCTGTCCTGGAACGCAGCATGACCCAAAAAAACCCTGCATGACCCACAGTTTAAAAAAGTGCCGGAAAAAGTAGTCTTTGAACCCCCCATTTTAGTTGAACGGGACATTGACAAACCCTGTCTGGACCGCAGCATGCCCCTTAAACCTGTCTGACCCACAGATTAAAAAATGCCGGAAAAAGGAGTCTTTCAACACCTTTTTTGTTTCATGGACATTGACTAGAACTGTCCTGGACGCAGTATGACCATTAAACCTGTTGACCCCCAGATTAAAAAGTGCCGGAAAAGGAGTCTTTAAAACCACCATTTTAGTTGAACTGGACATTGACAAACCCTGTCCTGGACCGGCCCCAGGCCCCCAATGGGAAAACCATTAAACAACTGCCCGGGCCCAAACCCAAAATTTTTAAAATTAAAAAGTGCCGGAAAAAGGAGTCTTTCAACCACAATTTTAGTTGAACTGGACATTGACAATACCCTGTCCTGGCCCGCAGCATGACCCTTAAACCTGTCTGACCCACAGATTAAAAAGTGCCGGAAAAAGGAGTCTTTCAACCACATTTTAGTTGAACTGGACATTGATTATCCCTGTCCTGGACCGCAGTATGACCATTAAACCTGTCTAACCCCCAGATTAAAAGTGCCGGAAAAAAGGGAGTTTTCAACCACCATTTTAGTTGAAATGGACATTGACTTTACCTGTCACTGTGCCACAGCATGACCCAGGGCCGGAGTTACAGTGGGTGGGGTGAGAGCCCAGGCTGGCGTCCGTCATCTATTAACACGCGGTTAAAATGCCCTGATGGCGCAGCAACAAAAACTGTGTGCTGAAGCAGAGTGCGGAAGCGGAAGTGTGAGAACCCCGCCTTCCTCAGTACACAGTCAAGACCTGGGTAGCGGTTGCCCCTCCGTATGAGTGCGGACTAATTGAGCTTCACTTGGAAATACTGGAGGAAATGGTCTCTGTACTTTGTTCTCTGCCCGTGCTCCATACTCCCTGTCCTCTGAATAACCTACATCTGGTCAAGTTTTCCTGTACCTCCCTTGTACAATTCAGAGGAATTTTTTTAACAGCTATTTTTTTACATGCAAGTTTTTTTAGTTTAATTCTAGAAAACAAATTTTTAAAATAGGATGGAATCCCACCATGTCTTTGTTTCTCTTTTTTTTAATTATATTAAATGGGTTGTCTCAATACAGGGATTGATAGCTTTGTTAAAGATCTTGCAAAAACAAGTTCATTTTGCAATATGTGTCCATTAACAGTGTCCTACCTATTCCTGTTTCGGGACAGAACCATCACCCTTGAGCCACTTCTTGACAATTGTGAAGAACAAATGTCTGTTAGAAAAAAACATTTTTTTAAAATAGGACCTGTAGTATAGCTGCATGTCACACAAAATGCCCCAAAAATTCAAAACATGGACCCATGAGCCATTTTTGGAAAAATTTGAAGAAAAATGTCTTTGGAAACAACTTTTTTTTAAATAGGACCTGTAGTTTTGCTGCTTTCAAAGCAAAACCCCCCAAAAAATAAAAAATGACCCAGCCACTTTTAAATTGTGGGGGAAAATGCCATTAAAAACAACATTTTTGAAAGGACCTGCCTTTCCAAAGCAGATGACCAAAAAAAATTATAAAAATAAACTTCTCAGCCACTATTAAAAATTGTGAGGGAGAAATGCCATTTTAAAGCCACATTTCTTTTTCCAAAGGACCATAATTATTGCTGTATCTCACAGCTACATGACCCAAAAAATTATAAATATGACTTTCTCAGCCACTTTAAAAATTGTGAGGGAGAAATGCCACTTAAAAGCCACATTTTTCCCAAAGGACCATATTTTTGCTTTATCTCACAGCAACATGACCCCAAAAAATTTAAAATATGACTTCTCACCCAAACTTTTAAAAAATTGTGAGGCAACATGACCCCAAAACCATTGACAATGCGAAAAATTCTAAAGATGAAGTGGTAAATGGAATTGGTTTTGTCATGAAACCTTGGTGTCATTTTACAGTCTCCTCACAGCAAAACCAGAAAAATGAACTTTTGGGGAAACTGAAAATAAAAATTGCAGTAAGAAATGATTTTTTTAAAAATAAGTTTTTCAAGAGGACCATTTCTGTTTGGAGGGAATGGGAAGTAGGATGGCAACACTAATCGGTGACCCGGCAATTGGGGCCACACATCATTCAAGAGATCCATGCCTGTTTTATCTTGATGAAAGTCAAACGATCCACATTATCTGTGGAAAGCCGGATGCGTTTGTCTGTAAAGGACTCCTCCGGCTGTGTGAAGGTCCGCTCAGTTTATGACGCTGGCTGCGGGGCAGGACAACACCTCTATGGCGTGGGAGCCAGCTCGGGCCATTCGTCCATTGTGGATACCCAGACGTCTATTGGGACCGGAACACATCCAAAACATCGGTGTTGAGACGCAGATAGTCGTGCACCATGATCTTAAGCTGGTCTCTGTGTGTTGGATGTGTGCCCTGATTTTTGCGTTGGTGGGGTTTGGAAAATAAGATTGCCAGAGGTCACCCATTAGGTTTTCTGCCACCTTGCCTGTTTGCTCTGCTGCTGCGCTATGGCAAACTTGGCACTCTACTGCTGTCACGTCGCTGGCGTTGTTCCACCGTGACATTTGAAGAACGTGAAGCAGACGCAACAGATGTCTCCGTTGATCAATCAGCAAGGTCTCCATTTCCTGCATTTTACTCTCTATTTGGGTGGGTGGAAGGAAAGTGCTGAGTTTTGTTTTGTACCGGGGATCCAGGAGGGTGGCCACCCAGTAACTGTTGTCATTTTGATGGCCTTAATGCGAGGAAACATGTTGGAGGAAATGGAGATCCAAGCACTCATGTGAGAGATGGAGCCTTGATTTACCAAAACCTCTGGGTCGGAGGGGCACTAGCAAAACTGATCTTCCTCATCCCTTTCCCCCTCCGACTTAAAAATTTGCGCCAAAACCCCTTTCCCAAGGCAGGGACTCGGTAACATCGGTGTCTAGGAATACCTCCTCCCCCTCTCCTCCGCTGCCTCCGGACAGCTTTCAACACAGCCCCGATTTTCCTGAGATTTATGCACCCTGAGAGCTGATGCGCACCTTGCACTAGCTCTGGGGCCCCGAAACCATGGCCTAATGAAGAACGATGAAATTGTGAAAACTGTCGGGCCTTGTGGGTTTGACGAAAAGAAGGCTCCGTGTCCGCATCTGTGTCCGTCTCCTCCTCCCTCGCTGGCGGGCCTGTTGTTTCAGAGTGTCCAATGATCGTTCCAGAACTAAGTTCCCCACAATGCTCATGCTGACAAGGGCATTGTCCGCACTGACCATTTTTGGGGGCTTCTTCAAAACTGGCAAGGATGGTGCAGAGCTCTTTCACCTGCCTCACTCTCGGTGGTCAACACCCCGAGGTCCGCACCCCTGCTTGTCAGGCCATGTGTCACTTCATTATGCGTAAAGGCATTGCGCTGCTGCCACAATCGCTGGAGCATGTGGAGGGTGGAATTCCAGCTGTTGCCGTCAACAATGAGACGGTTGACGGGGAGGCCGAGCTGAGCTGCAACGCAGCAGGGGGGACGAAGGGATGGTGCGAACGGCGGAAGTGCGAACTCAGACCTCGAGCGTTCTTCAGCAGGCAGTCCAGTCCCGGGTAGCTCCTTAGAAATTTCTGGACGCCGGTTCATGACATGTGCCAGGCAAGGGATGTGCTCCAGCCCACCCATCTTAAGGGTGGCCAGCAGATTTGCCCGTTATCGCAACAACCTTGCTGGCAAAAGGTTCTTGTCACCAGCCAGCGCTCGGTCTCATTGCGGAGAGCCGTCCACAGTCTGACCTGTGTGGGGACGGTCCCCAAGACAGATTAATTTCAAAACGGCTTGGTTTCTCTGGGCACGTGATGCCACCAGAGGACCTGGGGGAAAGAGCCCTGCACCATCCCTGCGGTTTTTGAAGAGCGTGCGCCGAGCCTGAGAGCCACCGTCAGCCCCAAGGGCATCCACCCAGCTCCACCCGTGAGCTGTCACAGAGATATGGCGGCCTTGGCCGTGCTTACTAGTCCATGTGTCGGTGGTCAGGGACTTTTCCGGCCACAGTTCAGAAACGCGCTTGAAATTTTAGATGACCGTGGCTGGCCAGGGCAGGGACGGCTTTTCTGGCAAAGAAATGCCTGTTTGGCATCTGGTATTGGGGGCAGGCAAGGGCCATGATGTGGCGGAACCCATCTGTGTCCACCAGACGGAAAGGCAACATTTCCAAAGCCAAAGCCTGCATGCCGACATTCAGGCTTTTGGCTTTGGGATGGTTTGGGTTAAAGTGTTTTTCTGCTCCCCAAAACCCGGAAGACAGAAGGCTGGCTGCTAGACTGGCCGCTGTACGGCGTGAGGTCGTCAAACTGGCGGAAGGGAAGGGGTAGGATGGGGCTTGGTGGTGCTGGTGGTACTTGGGGACGGTGGGGATGAAGCAGAGGCTGATCCCCGATCATGACTCTGAGAGACATGGGCAGCTGAGGAACGTTGGTGGTGGGGGGAGGAGGAGGGGGGAGACCCGAGGTTGTGACGTGGTTGGAGGCCCCGGCGTCGGTCTGGCTTTTTTGCAAGTGTTCCCCATTTCAACTCATGCATTTGTTTCATGTGACTAGACATGTTGGTGGTGGTTAAACCCCTTAAGGTTCTTGCCTTTACTTATGCGTTTAGGCAAAGGCGGCATGTGACATCGCTGGGTGAATCAGAGGCTTGCTCAAAGAGGCCCCGGCTTGAGAGGTCCTGGACCTTTTTGAGGCGATAAGCAGGAGCGGGGTTTGCGCTGACGTGGCTGGGGAATCATATCAGCGGACTTCTGCGACCGCCCTCTCCCTTTTTGTGGCGGGACCCGTATTGACACTACCCCATCGTCTTCCTCTTCGTCCACTGATCAAGCGCTCGAAATCAAATTCTGAGGAAAAGACCACGATGAAACAGCAATGACGGAATCATCATCAAAATCATCATCAACACAGGAGACTTGGTGTCCCGACTTTCTGCTTTCCCGAAGCTGCGGGCTACCCAAACAAGGGGCCCGCAAGGCGTTGCCGACCCCCCGGGATTTTTGCCGATTGACCGGCTTCCTTCTCCTCCTCGATGGCATCAGTAACTGGCGTCAGAGCAGACTAAATCATCCACTTGATCATTTAACATGCCTACTGACCCCATCCTCATTTTGTCATGATAGAGTTCTTCAGACAATTGTTTATCCAAAGTGGTGGTTACAAGAGTTGACATTGGGGTTCTTCATGTTGGACGGATGCTGATGATGCTGATGACGACATTTGTGGCCGTGACTGGAGGACGAAGAGGTAAGGACTGCTGGATGCAGGTTGCATTTAAAACTGAAGGACAGATTGGCGACGCTGTTCGTTACTGAGATTCACAGGGCCTGACCCCGCGATGACAGGCCTGACGGTCCTGCAACTGGGCGTTTCCCCTGGCATGCGTGTTGTCGCCAGCACTGGAAGGGCACCTTCTCTCGTACCTCTTTTTTCCATGTGCTACCCCCTCTTTGCTCGCTTACCACCTGCATTTCGCTCCCTGTTCAGAAATATAAATATTTGAGAAGGTATGAAATAGTTTTGGAAAGTCTCTTATTAAAAGGGCGGCAAATCACAGCCTATTCCAAATCCCTCTAATCCCAAAAAAAAATTGCTGGATTCAAATTTAACTGCAAGGTGTCTCTATCAACAAATTTTGGACTGGGCAAAAGTTTCAAAAAACACGTATCTGAAATGTATTCGGATAATTAAAAAGTATTTTTTTTACCTTTTCAATTCACCTTGTGGGACTATAAAATTGCTGTTTTCAGATTTACGTGCAAGCTGGGGTCAATGATCAAAACTGTAGTGCGCCAAAGTCAAAAAACACGTATCTGTTATGTTTTCGTATATACACGGTTATTTTTTGCACCCTTTTAATTCACCTGTGGTGACTATAAAATTGCTGTTTTCAGATTTAAGTGCAAGGTGGATATTGAAAAAGGTGGAATGGGTAAAATTGAAAATGAACACCTATCTGAAATGTATATGAATAAAAGTGTAGTTTTTCACCTAACACAGAGACCTGCAGTTACTAGAAAAAGATGGTATCCTAATTATAGTTCAGGCTGCCCAATATCCAGGAAATATCTCAATAACAAACTGTTAATAATAAAGATATTCCATACCCAAAATTTTACACTAAGTCTTGGTGAACTTTATCCAGTTTCTTTATAGAGCTTGTCTGTGTTCGCCCGCGGGGGCCCCCCACCACTTCCCCCTGTGACTTTACAGCGGTAGATGCTCCTTTAATTCTCTACTTAACTACATAAAAAACTTCCAATCTCTAATCTAAATAAATTGTAAGGATCACAGCTAATAGTAGAGGTTTCTCTGTGCAGAAATAGAATAATTTCGCTGAGCTGTTTGGCCACAGGCAGAGCGCACGTCCTACTCCTATGAGAAGCTGAGAGACACTGAGGCTGAGCAGGAAACGCTGTTCTATGTTAAAACGAGGTCATGTGATTTTTTTCCCGCCAATCGCAACCATACACATCCAGTCATGACGTCGCACACACATCTCACCCTGCTCTATTCTGTAATTTGATTTGCTGGCCGCCCAAAAAGACAGGAAGGCCGAAATAGCGCAATCTTAATAGATGATGCACAGATTTTAGCCTTAATTATCGCATGATCTAAAAATTTCGATCACCATAAAAACCTTGCCGATTTCAACTTTGTCGATAATAATCGCTCAACACTAATTGTAAATATCAATAAAAGCTGGAAACATTGAGGTGTTGTAAATCTTGTGACTGATAGTGTATGTTTGATTCCTTGTTTCCAACCTAGGTTAGAAAATCCACAGCACACATAGAGGTAATTCAAGATATTACAATCAATTAGTGCATCATACTGTAAATAAAAGCAATACTTTTCTTATCCGTATTAGAAGTCCGGAATCAAGACAGGCTGATGTGACGTTTTGGCTAATGTCTGCCTTAGTCATACACGTCACTAGAAAGGTGTGAGAAATAATTGATGAGAAAAATGAAGGCATAAAGATTGTGTAAGGGTGAAGAAAAGGGGAAGGTATTCAAAAGGAAGAGAGTAAGATGTTAGAAAGAAAATCTGAGGTCAAGGTCAGAATGAGTATAGTAAAGTAAACATAAAAGAAACTTTGGATGGGGGAGTAAGATGAAGTAGTAGGTGGGAGGAAATGGGATCTGAGGAACAGTGGAAAACAGTGATGTATAGACAAGAAGTGACAGAATATGAGTATCAATAATGCACATTGTAGTATCCTTACCAGTCAGGAAAATTGTCAATAAGTATATGCACTAAAAGGATATCTAGGTAAGTATGGAATAGTCTATGAGACTAGGATGAGGCTGGGGAGCATAAATATACATGAGTGTAAGGATATAGAAATATATAGAAAGTTTACCTATATGTCATTCATATAATAGTAATCTACTGTAGATCCATAGCTACTTATCTCTTTAATTTATTTGCTACCACCACCATAATGTAATTGTTCATATGTAAGATATTTAAACATTATATTGGTGTGCCATGGATCTTTCCTTCACATTGCCAGAAACAGTGACACATACTGGCCCTTTAAATGCACAAGGAACAACAGATGTGCACTTGGGGGATCCTAGAGAACACAGCCAGTCACAGCCCAATGAAGTTGGAGTGAATGTGACACTGGGTCATATTTTTTAGAAAACTAACATTTTAGAAAATCTATAGAGCACAGGTTATAAGAAACTAAGTTTTGCAATATAATACCAGGAATATTGTTTGATTGATTATACACAATAAACATTGTTTTCAATTTAAAATGTGTTAACATATTAAATTTGTACATAAGCCAAGAGTTTCCCATTTTATCAATAACTGTAGAGCTAAAGTTTATTGAAGTAATACAGAACCTCTTATTGCCCTACATTGGTTTAAAGACTACAAAATCAATGGTGCAAATGAGAACATTTAAGTTTTTAAAATGGATACAAAACATTATCTCTTATTTAAGCTTTTCTAGATTATAATGGTTACTCAGAGACTTTATCTACTCAGTGGAGCTGTACTGGCCTTCCACAATCTAAAAGTAGTTTGCAAAGCTTTAACATCAATTGCTAAAATAAACATTTTTTTACAAATGGCTAATAATAAATGTAAAAAACTACAAAGCCACACTTACAGCTCAATGGCTGGTGGATACACTGGATACCAGCAGCAGGCGTCTCTGGCCCTTGTGCTGCATGGGAAAAGATAACAGGTGCCGTTAATTAATGAGCAAATGCTCTAGGTACTAGTTCACACCAGTATGCAAAATGCCGCAGTATAACACATGGGGAGACTGCAAAAAATGCAACAATACCGATGAAAATTGCATATAAATAAAGCGATACAAAGGGTAACGCCATTTATACAGTTACACCATGCTGGGTTTCAGCTTATATCACCCACAAAAAAATGGGCAAGCTGCCCAGAACTTAGAAGGTGCCCTGCACAAAATACTTGTACCCTAAGCTCCCCAGTATTTTAGGGCAAAAAGATAACATACTGGAAAAATATCCGTTGGCTTGTGAGCTTGCGTACTGTAGCTACTGTATCAACTAATACCTCATATTTTGATATTTTTCCAGTATGTTATCTTTTTGCCCTAAAATACTGGGTATTGTTGTATTTTTTGCAGTCTCCCAATGTGTTATACTGTGGAATTTTGCATACTGGTGTGAACTAGTACCTAGAGCATTTGCTTATTAATTAACGGCACCTGTTATCTTTTCCCATGCAGCACAAGGGCCAGAGACACCTGCTGCTGGTATCCAGTGTATCCACCAGCCATTGAGCTGTAAGTGTGGCTTTGTAGTTTTTTGGTAATTTATGTCCCATTTTTCTGTATTTTCTTTTAATAATAAATGTACCCCACTTAGTAAAGAAAATACAAACACAAAAGAATTAAAAGTTTAACGTTCACCAAAAACTGAAAGCTCAATTTGACTAAAGGTCATGTTTATGAACTATTCTGTCCTCACATTTCTAGAGTTTCTTACAGTGTATTCTTATTTCCAATGTTTGTTGGAAAGTTAAGTTTAAAATTGAAATAAATACTAATAAATGTAAATTCACATTCATTGAAACAATCCAAATTATATGCTTTGTTTCAGTATTTCCATAACCATTTTATTCCATGGAATTTAATTTTAAAAATGGTGATCAAGTTTAGATAAAGATAAAGATAAGAAAAATTATGATTGTTTTTGGAAAAGGGCAAGAACTACAAAAGACCAAAGCTGGTAGGGTCTTGACATGAAATTCTTAAATGATTTATGCTGCCCTACATGAAGGTATCATTTTTAAAAGAGGAAACTGATTCTGAGGAGGTTCAAATTTACAGGAAAAGCTGAAAAACTTTTTGTACAGGAAAGGGCCCTGTTTGACATCTGCTTCTGAGGTTGTGTTCAGAGCCTCTGTCTGAAGTTCCTACAAGTTGGATAAACTGTGCTGCATGCTGCAGATTTGTTTCCGGTAAAAAAACAGACACCACAGCAGAAACCCAACAGACCCCTTTGTGGTCAGTTGAAAAATGTATCCAGATTCACCTCTGCAATGGATATTCTGAACAGATCCTCCAACACAGATGTCAACCATGCCTAAGTAGGACTCATTTTATCTCCTTAGGCTATATTGACACAATGGATTTAGGCACTGAACATGTCAGCGTCGGATCAGCGTTGTATGCTTATTGGAAAATCCATGCCTGTAAACGTGGATTTCAGACAAAGATACAACATTTTTTACCCGGGAGATTTTTTTTTTCCTCCCATATAATACATTGTGAGGTGCGGAATCTGCCTCAAAGATTCATCATGTCAATTCTTTTTCAGCACCGAAAAGAACTTAGCACAAAGGAAAATCAGTGTTGTGCGTAATAATGGAAGTCAGACTTCAGTCGGATTGGATGTTAATTCTGAGGCAGATTCAGTGCTGAATCCACCCCAAAATCCATGCTGAATCCACCGCAAATTCAGTGCTTGAATCCATCGCGTGAAAGTACCCTAAGAGGCAAATCACTGCTTACTCTGCTTTTTATTTAGAAATAATGCACCAAACAGCAACTAAATTGAATGCCAACTTTGGGAGCGTGAGTGTTGCCATTTTAGGTTTTCCCAGAAGCATAAAACAAATGGAAAATTCATAACATCTTGGTAGGTAATAATTAGTGTTGAGCGATTACTTGGCCACCATCGGCCCGATGGTCGATAGTCGACCCTCATCACAAGATATTCGATGGTCAGTTTGATTAAGATCGATGACCTTTAAAATCATGGGAAGGAACAAAACCTTCATTCTTACACCAAAAAAGGGCTGGGAAGCTGGAATTAAATCCACAAATCAAATGGGATTTGTCTACATCTTAGGAATACATTAGGGGATAAAAGCCACAAAAAAAAACAAACCCTTTACTTTCCCTTCTTGCACCACAGCATGACCCTTAAAACTGCATCACCCACAAAATAAAAAGTGCCGAAAGGCAGAATGATTTGGGCCATCATTTTACTTGAACTGGACATTGAATTCACTGTCCTGGAAAAAACCCCCGCATGAGCCCCAAACCTGCATGACCCCCCGATTTAAAAAGTCCGGGGGAGTCTTTTTAACCACCATTTTTTTTCAATGGACATTGAAAAATACCTGTCCTGGGCCCGCATGAGCCCCAAACGCAGACCCCGATTAAAAAGGCCGGGAAAAAGGAATCTTTCAACCCAAAAAATTTTGTTGAATGGACATTGACTATACCTTCCGGACCCCAATTACATTAAAACCGTCTGACCCCCAAATTAAAAATGCCCCGGGGAAAAAGGAGCCCTTTTTAACTACCATTTTAGTTTTACTGGACATTGCTTACCCGTCCTGGCCACACATGAGCCCCAAACCTAATGCCCCAGATTAAAAAATGCCGGAAAAAGGAGTTTTCAAAAACCCCCATTTTTTAAAAGGACTTGACTATACCTGTCCCCCGGGGCCCCAGCATGAGCCCCCCAAAACCTGCTGACCCCAGAATAAAAAGTGCCGGAAAAAGGATCTTTCAACCCCATTTTAGTTTCATGGACATAGACTATCCCTGTCATGGGCACAGCTATGAGCCCAAAACTGCATGTCCCCAGATTAAAAAAGTGCGGATAAAAAGGAGTCTTTCAACCACAATTTAGTTTCACTGGACATTGACTATACCTGTCCTGGGCCAGCTGAGCCCCAAACTGCATGACCCTAGATTAATAAGTGGCCAGAAAATGGAGTCTTTCAACCACCATTTTAGTTTCACGGACATATATTGTCCCGGCCTGGTTAGCGCTTGCCCCTCCGTATGAGGTGGCGGGGGTACCAATTAAGCTTTCACTTGATTAAAACTGGTGGTTAAGTTCCTGTTCCACCCAGGTGACCCTTTTTCTTGGCACTTCTTTTTCTCATTTTACTCAACGTAACTGGAGGAACATTGTTCTCTGTACTTTGTTCTCTGTCGTTGCTCCATACATCCATGTCTGCTGAATACACTACATCTGGTAAATTTACCTGGATACTCCCTTGTACAATTCAGAGGCATTTTTTTAACAGCTATTTTGTACATGCACGTTTTTTAGTAGTTTAATTTCTAGAAAACACACTTTAAAATAGGATGGAATCCACACAATGTCTTTGTTTCTCTTTTCTTAATTGTTATTAAATGGTTGTCTCAATTACAGGGATTGATAGTATAGTTATAGTTCTTGCAAAAACAAGTCATTTTGCAATATGTGACCATTAACAGTGTACACCTTTTCCGCATCTCGTTCTGACTAGCACATCACCCTTGAGCCACTAACTTTGACAATTGTGAAGAACAAATGTCTGTTAGAAACAACATTTTTTTTATAATAGGACCTGTAGTATAGCTGCATGTCACAGCAAAATGCCCCAAAAAATTCAAAACATGACCCATGAGCCACTTTTGACAATTGTGAAGAACATAAATGTATTTTAGAAACAAACATTTTTTTATAATAGGGACCTGTAGCTAGTCGAGTTAGCTGCATGTACAGCAAAATGCCCCCAAAAAATTCAAAGCATGTACCCTTGAGACACTCTTGGACAATTGTGAAGAACAAATGTCTGTTAGAAAACAACATTTTTTTATAATAGGACTGTTAGTTAGTATAGCTGCATGTCACAGCAAAATGCCCCCAAAAATTCAAAGACATGATCCTTGTGCCACTTTGGACAATTGTGAAGACAACTGTCTGTTAGAAACAAAAAAAATTTTATATAGGACCATGTTAGTATTACTAGCATTTCAAAAAGCAGCATGACCCAAACAATTATAAAAAATGACTTCTCAGCCCACTGTTAAAAATTGTGGGAGAGAAATGCACTTAGAAGCCCACATTTCTGTTCCAAGGACCATGATTATTGCTGTATCTCACGCAACATGACCCCCAAAAAATTATAAATTGATTTCTCAAGCCACTACTGTAAAAATTGTCGAGGGAGAAATGCCACTTAAAAACGCACTTTTCTGTTCCAAAGGACCATGATTATGCTGTATTCACCGCATAACATGACCCCAAATAAAATTATAAAATATGACTTTCTCAGCCACTATTAAAAATTGTGAGGAGAAATGCCACTTAAAAGCCCCCCACATTCTGTTCTCAAAGGACCATGATATTGCTGTATCTCACAGCAACATGACCCCAAAAAATTATAAATATGACTTCTCAGACCACTATTAAAATTGTGAGGGAGAATGCCACTTAAAAGCACATTTTCTGTTCCAAAGGACCATTAATTATAGCTGTATCTCACAGCAACATGACCTATCAAAAATTAGTTGACAATGCGAAACTTCTAAAGAATAAAGGGTGAGTAAATGGAATACGGTGTTGTCATGAAAACTTGCTGTCTTTTCTACAGTCTCCTCACAGCAAAACCAGCAAATGAATGTTGGAAAAGAAAATAAAATTGCAGTAAGAAAAGATCATTTAAAAAAAAGTTTTCAAGAGGGACCATTTCTGTTTGCAGAGCCAATATGAAGTAGACCGGCAAACATAATGGTGACCTCGGCAATTGGGCCCAACTTCATCAGTGATCCATGCATGATTCATCATGATGAAAGCAAACGATTCACATTATCTGTGGAAAGCCGGAATGCGTTTGTCTGTAAAGACTCCTCCAGGCTGTGCTGAAGGTCACGCTCAGTATATGGCACGCTGGCTGTGGGCAGGACAACAACTCTATGGCGTGGCGAGCCAGCCGGGCCATCTCGTGCCATTTTGGATACCCAGAAGTCTATTGGGTCCGGAAAACATACAAAAACATCGGTGGTTGAGACGCAGATAGTCGTGCACATGTTCTTAGCTGTCTCTATGTGTGTTGGATGTGTGCCCTGCATTGCATGCTTTGGTGACGGTTGGTAAATAAGATTGCTAGAGGTCACACATTAGGCTGCTACCACTTGCCTGCTGCTGCTGCTGCCGCTCCGGTACTTGGCACTCTTACTGGCTTGTTTTTTTTCACAAACGGGGGGGGGGGGTGGGGGTTTCGCTGATGTTGTTCCACCGTGACATTTGGGAAAACGTGAAGCAGAAGCAACAGAATGTCTCCAGTTGATTCAATCAGCAAGGTCTCCATTTCCTGCATATTACTCTTATTTGGGGGTGGGTGGAAGGAAAGTGTGAGTATTGTTTTTGTACCGGGGAGGGTATCCATGAGGGTGTGCCACCAGAAATGTTGTTCATTTTGATTGCCTTAATGCGAGGATAGGATCATGGGAGTTAAATGGTAGCATCACGCGACTATGTGAGAGATGGGCCTTGATTTCCAAGCCTCTGGGTCGAGGGGCACTCGCAAAACTGATCTTCCTCATCTTCCTCTCCGCCTCAAATTCGCGCCAAACCTCTTTCAAAGGCAGGCACGTCGTAACGTCTGGTGTATAGGATATTCTCCTCCTCCTCCCTCGCTTCCTCCGGCACATCTTCAACACAGCCCTGACTTGCCTGAGGGTGATGCACCCTGAGAGCTGATGGGCCCACCTTGCACTAGCCCTGGACCCGAACCACTGCCTATGAAGACCTGATGGAAATTGTGAAACTGTCGGGCCTTGTGGATTTGATGGAGAGTGAAAGGCTCCGTTAGGTCCGCATCTAGCTGTGTCCGTCTCCTCCTACGTCGCTAGACGGGGGACCTGTTGTTTCAGAGTGTCAACGGATCGTTCTCAAGAACTAAGATCACCACAAGCTCATGCTGACAATGGCATTTGTCGCACTGACAATTTTGGTGGCTTCTTTCAAACTGGCATGGATGGGCAGAGCTCTTTCACCTGCCTCCA
The DNA here is from genome assembly GCA_025379985.1 of Phyllomedusa bahiana. Taxonomy (NCBI): domain Eukaryota; kingdom Metazoa; phylum Chordata; class Amphibia; order Anura; family Hylidae; genus Phyllomedusa; species Phyllomedusa bahiana. The sequence goes on along the minus strand of JAODAL010007735.1, from coordinate 1,546 downwards.
CATCTCGGTGCTCAACAACCCCAGCGTCGCACGCTGCTGTCAGGCTATGTGTAACTTCGTAATGCGTTATGGCATTGCGCTGCTGCCACAAATCGCTGGAAAATGGGGGGGGGGGAATTCCAGCATGTTGCCACGTCAACAATGAGACGGTTGGGGGGGAGGCCGAGTGACGCTGCAAGCCCCAGGGGGAAAAGCAGGGGTGCGAACGGGGGAAAGTGAAAAATTTAGACCCGAGCCTTCTTAGCGGGCAGTCCAGCCCCCGGGTTTAGCTCTTTAGAAATTTCTGGACAAAGGTTCTTAAATGTCCAGGCAAGGGATGTGCCCCCAGTTACCGTTTAAAGGGGGCCAGCGATTTCGCCCTTTATGCAACCCCTTGTGGAAAGGTTTTTGTCACCCGCAGGGCTGGTCTCTTGCGGAGAGCCGTCCACGCTTGCCTGTGTGGGGTCCCCCAAACAGATTAATTTCAAAAAGGGCCCGGTTTTTCTGGGCCGTGATGCCACCAGGGACCTTGGGGGAAAAAACCCATGCCCCCATCCTGGGGTTTTTTAAAAGGCGTCCCGCAAGCCTGAGAGCCCCGTCCCCCCAAAGCTCCCCCAGTCCCAGTGAGCTGTCACAGAGTATGGGCCTTGGCCGTCTTATAGTCCATTGTCGTGGTCGATGGATTTTTCCGGCCACAGATGCAACAACGGTTTAAAAATTTTTAGTGACACGTGGCTGGCCCCAGGGCGGGGACGGTTTTCGGAAAAAGAAATGCGCTCGGCATCTGGAAATTGGGGCAGGAAAAGGGCCATGACGGGCGGAAACCCATCTGTGTCCACCAGAGGGAAAAGGAAACATTTCCAAGGCAAACCCTGGCAATGCGACATTAGGCTTTTGGTTTGGGAGGGTTTTGGGGGTTTTAAAGTGTTTTCTTCTCTCCCAAACTGGAAGACAGAAGGGGTGGTGCTAGATGCCGCTGTACGGCGTGCAGGTTCAAACTGGCGGGGAGGGGGGGTAGGAGGGTCTCTGGTTTGGTGCTGGTGGTCTCGGGGGGACGGTGGAGGCTGAAACGGGGCTGTCCTGATCTGACTCTGAGGACATGGGCAGCTGAGGAACCTTGGTGGTGGGGGGGGGAGGAGGAGGGGGGAGACAGGGGTGTAAGTGGTTGGAGGCCCGGCGTCGGTTGGCCCTTTTTTTGGGCCCAAATGTTCCCCCCCATTTCAACTATGCATTGGGCTGTGACTGGAAGTTGGTGGTGGTTAACCCCCCCCAAGGTTCTTGCCCCCTACTTATGGTTTTCGCAAAGGCGGTATGACATCGCTGGGTGGAAAAAGAGGCTTGCAAAGAAGGCCCAGGCTTGAGAGGGCCTGAAAAATTTTGCGGCGATTTTGCGAGGGGCGGGGGGTTTTCGTGACCGTGGCGGGGGAATATATCAGCGGACTTCGCGGACGCCCCCCCCTTTTTGGGCGGGACCCCTATTTACCTCCCATGTCTTCCCCCTCGTCCCTGAGAAGCGCTCCAAACAAAATTTTGTGGAAAAAAACCGGGATCCGCAATGTTGTCATCA